>CAUYLG010027031.1:0-49317 GCA_963573385.1 Cacajao melanocephalus
AGGTATGCAGCCTTTGCAGAGAAAGGCTAGCAGTTTTATTTACAGAAGCCAAGGCCAGCAGTTATTGTGAAGAGAATGGGGCAGCCGTTACAACTTATTTTAAAACACAACTTTGTCTTTTATAAAATAGTGTTGTTCAGGTTCTAACTTTAGGCCAGCTATAGCACAAAATCATGACATTCTAGTGCTCACAATCCTCAAATCATTTTTCATTCACTCTGACCAAAAGCCCAAGAGTCTTCCTAAGGGCTGATAAGAACCTACATGATCTGACCCTTCATCTCTGAGCTCATCTCCTATAACTCCTCCTTCCTCTCCCCACACTGTAGCCACACTGGCCCCCCTACTGGCCCTAGACAGAATTAGGCATGCATTTGCCTCAGGGACTTTACACTTGCTGTTTCTAACTTCCCTAGACATTCACATTGGCTTGCTGCCGGGCCTCCTTCCCATCTATCCTTACAAGTGACCAACTCAGGAAGAACTTCCAAAGCTTATCTTTCTCCTGCCTAAAATTGCAGGACTCATTTCCACCCTGATTGTCCCTTTATCCCTTCTCTGCAATCTTTCTTCTGAGTACTTATCACCATGTGGCATTACTTGTTTATACATTTACTTCATCCCCCCCTTATTTGAATATACTCTATAAGAGGGCAATCATTTTTGCCAATTTCTTTTTGTTGTTGTTGTTCACCACTATTTCTCCATACCCTAGACCAATGTCTGACATATAACAAACACTGAATAAATATTGTTAATTCTTTTTTGCCATTGTGCTGGTCGTCGAAATCTCAAGTGTCAGAATTGTTGCATTAATCATCTGTGCGAAAGAACCTCACAGCACCATCAAGTAAAGATACCAGCAATGTGGTCGACCCACTCTCAGACACCTGAATATAAAACTTCTAGGCATGCAGATATTAAAGAATAAAATTGGAATTTAATTTTTTCCATAGTTATTAATACTGAATACTAGCCCTCCAGTCATAAAAAGCAAGGCTGACTTTTACTCGTGAATCAGGCTGGAGGGGAGGAAATCAAACCAAGATGCACATTTCATACTCTGGAACCATCCCTTGGATATAAGAGACAGTTTTGTTGAACAGCTAAAACAATGTTTTTAATGTGTAAATTCCAAAAGAAAATTAAAACTGGCAGCTACTTGATGTTTAGAAAAGGAAAAAACCTGTTCAGCAATCACTAAGATCCAGAGCTGTGGTAATTCCCTCTAATAAAATAATTTATGATTTTCTTGGAGTTGAAAAAAGGATGGTGCACCTGAGCCTCTGATTTATTAAAAATGCATTTCAGCCTCTTTTTTAAAACTGCATCTTTATTTCAGTTTTACAGTTCCTCTGTCAAAGCAAATAATAATAGTAAGTCCTTTACAGGAATGTAAAGGCCACACAAGGAGGAAAGACAGATATGCTAAATTAAAAAGAGAAAGGGGTGAGCTTCTGGAATCATCTTGAAGAGCCCTCAGATGTGACCACAGTGGCCTTCTCTGGCCATCCAACCTGAAGTGTTCCCCCAGCATCTCCCAATCACTCCGTTTTAATTGTTGACAGAGAACTCACCTGTTTCTTCCTATGTATTATCTGTCCTCGACTCTAGACTCTAGGGGTCCAAAGACAAGGACCTGTCTCTTTGGTTTGCCAGTGTCCTCACTGTGGCAGGAATGACACCCAGCAAAGAGCAGCTGCCGAATACAAATATGCTGAATGAATAAATAAATGCATTAAACATTTGATTTTTTTCACTCTTGTACTATACCAAAGTAGGAGGTATGAGTTCAACTCCTGCCAATTAATGAATTAATCTGAACAGCTAAGAAGATTTGAGAGAAACACATGCTTTTGTAAGGTCTAAGTTCTCCACATAAAATTTAGTGCCATATAAAAGAGAGTCCTGTTAAGTGTAAGCTCATCCCTGCTGCCCTCCCCAGCTCCCAATACAATAAATGAAATGTACATTTCTGTTGGCTCCTATTTGCTGGTGACATTTAGTTTTAATTCAAACCAGTCTTCATAAATTCTGGTACTCTGCACAACATCTTAAATGGCTTTATTCTTTATTCAAAATCATCCCTCTTACTCCCAGAATTGTAGTAAATAGATCTTCTAAAGGGGAAATAAAACTATTTCAACAACAGGCCTATTTCAGCAGTTTTTCAAAAGCTATTTTTTTCATTCCCTTGGTGAGAGTTTTCGTTTTATGCTTGGAAAGTTGTGTTATATATACATGTATTTTAGTCCAAATGGATGTGGCATTTTTGTTGTTGTTATTGTTGATTTCAGCTTTTCTATTTTCCACTTCAGTATGTCTGCAAAAGCAAAACTTCATATTTCTTTTATTCCTCCATTTGTGAGTCTCTGTTATTGAACCCATTTTCTCTTTTAAAGAAAGAATACTCAAGATACTCTGATTTATACTTTCCCCAATGGGAAAAAAAAATCGAACTTATAGATCAGAATGTTTAAAGCACATAATAATCTCAAATAAGCTTTCATTTCTCTACACAGCTTTTTAGGAGTGACTTATATGCATAAAAACCTTTTCTAACTTTTTCTTCTCTTATACTGTAAATATCAACCCAGACTCCTCAGAATTATAATCTAGCTAGAGACAATTCCATGCTATTTCTACAATGCCAGGAGGGATTACTATAAGTGGAGGTGAAGGAAATATTTCAAGAGCATGGTTCTTTTTCTCCCATAATCAACAGCTTCAGTACCACCAATCCCTCTCTCCAGCCCAAAGCCCCACAGTAACTCTAAGCCTTCAGAGTATTAAAACTTAGGATTTAAATTAATCCTAAGGAAATAGAACTGTACACAAAATGTGAATAGATAAAAGGTTTATCACAGTCTTCTATTATGCTAGCAAAAATATATACAAACATGTACCCATATTGAAGGAAAAAGAAGACTGGAATGAATGAAATAAAACCATTTAACACCATGATATATACTTCTGAATGGAGAAATTATCAAATTTCCTTGTTTTCCTCTTTTTACTTTGTAATTCTAACTTTGTGCAGTTTGTATCACATTAAATATCAATTTTTAAATGTTTAAGAAAAAATTTTAACACAAAACAGTCATCTGATCAAAACTATTTTCTTTTTAAAATGTGTCTTTGCATTACATAATTTTTTAAAAAAGGAAAAAAATGTTGTGTCTGATCAGATTAGAAAGAATAGGGTGTCAACCTGAGAGATATTGATTAGTCTGAGAGATATTGAGAGTTTCCGTATCATGTGGTGAAAAACACACCTCCAAAAGGCTAACTACCAACAAGTTCGTGGATAACAAAAAAAAAAAAAAAAAAAAAAGGAAGAATTCTTCTCCAAGGCTGGAGAACTTATCTTTTTATAACCTTCACCCATTGTTTTATTTTGCTTTTCCTTTTTTCTTTGAAGTCTATGGATTATGTGTGATTTCTGACCGATTATGGATCAGCATGATCAACGACTGTTTTTAAAGCCAAGTCTTTCAACAGATAAGCATCAACTCGGGAGTTTTCTTTACAAGCATTAAGAAAAATCTCGGTCCCGATCGGTGCTCCCCACGCGCTACCCGTGAGCTAAGTCCACACAGCCCACCCGATCCGCCCGGTCCTCACCACCTGCCTGCAGGCCACGGACACCATCAGGAAGATGCAGACGCTAAAGCTGGACAAGAAGAACACCACCGATCTCCCCGAGCAGACCGAAGCCAATAAGAAGCGAGCTGAGGACCACTGCAAGCAGCTGGAGGAGGAGCAGAGGAAGCTGAAGGGGACAGAGGATGAGGTGGAAGAGTATTCTCAATCCATGAAGGAGGCCCAGGAGAAACATCAGCGGGCCGAGCAGGCCAACGATGCTGAGGTGGGTGTGGCCTCCCTAAACCGCCGCTCTCAGCAGGTCGTGGAGGAGCCAGCCGGGGCCCAGGAGCGCCTGGCCACAGCCCTGCGCAAGCTAGAAGAGACTGAGAAGATAGCCAGTGAGAGCGAGAGAGGAATAAAGGTCATAAAAACCCGGCCATGAAGGACGAGGAGAAGATGGAGCGGGAGGAGGTGCAGCTGAAGGAGGCCACGTGCATCGCTGAGGATTCGGACCAGAGTTACAAGGAGGTGGCCAGGAAACTGCTGATCCTGGAGGCAGACCTGGAGCACTCAGAAGAGAAAGCTGAGGGGGCCGAGAACTGAGTCAGACAGCTGGAGAAGAAACTTCAAACCATGGACCAGACCCTCAAGTCCCTGGTGGCCCCAAGAAGGAGCATTCCACAAAAGAAGATAAATATGAAGAAATAAAACTGCTGGAGGAGAAGTTGAAGGAGGCTGAGACCAGAGCAGAGTTTGTCGAAAAGTCTGTGGCGAGGTTGGAGAAAACCACGGATGACCTGGAAGAGACGTTGGCCAGTGCCAAGGAGGAGAATGTGGAGATTCAGCAGACCTTGGACCAGACCCTGGGGGAACCCAACAACCTATGAGGGCCGGCCCCACCCCCATCCAAGCTATAGTCACTGCCCCAACCGAATAAAACTGACGTTAACAGCAAAACACACACACACACACACACACACACACACACACACACACACCCCTTCACCCCATGCTTTCTTTTCCCTTATTTTTACTTATTCTTTACTAAAAATACGGATCAGTTCTACTAACACATTAACTGTGTTCAGTTTTGTTTCTTTTCTATCCTATCTACAGATACGTCTATGTGAGTTAGTTGTAAAGATGTTAAAAGATTTTCCACTCTACTGTCTATTAATTTTATAGGTGAGACTCTCATTTAAAACAATTGTATGTTTTAATTCAAAGAAAAAAAGTAATTCTGTGAGGTTTTGACTAGAGCTACCTTTCCACCAAAGTATAAACCCTAAAAGCAAATACAGCTATAAAAATTAATTACACCAAATTGCTTGAGCAAGGTAAACAGCAAACCCAGGGCCAAGTGTTAAAACTTGAGAGAGTCAATTACCAAGCTATCTAGTAAAAGCCTCCAGAAAATCGATAATCCTCCAGCCTGACTTTTATGATGACATTAGAAATAGCATTTAACTTTTTTATATAAAGAACAATCTCATGGAAAGCTGGTCTATGCTAATCTTTTAAACCTATTACCAGCATTTTATGCATCATAATCCTAGCTAAACCAGAATACATACATACATAGATATATAATATATATGTATATATTTAGGTTCTCTCAACAACAGCACTTTCTAAAAGGGTCCCTGCCAGGCAGTAACACTATTCATTTACTAAATATTGCCTGGGGACCCAGCCATGCATGACTCATTAACACAGATGGAAGTTTCACGTTATATCCCAGGTCTGTGGAACAAATAGAGTGACCCTGTTATTGCTTCTTCTCCTTTCATATCTATTTAACGTGGATTGTAAAGAAAATTTGATCTCATATGCTTTACTCCACTGCCAAATGCCATTAGATTCATATTTTTAGAGTTTGTTTCTCCTTTGAACCCAGGTATCATTTATCTTCATGAGGATACAGGTAGAGAAAAATCCACACCTTAAGCAATTATCCTAAAAACAGTTCTTGATTAGCCTCTTGTTATTTCTTAGTAGTTTTTTGGTGAAATTGCAAGTTAAAAAAAAATTGATGCTCAGAAAAGTTGTTACGTAGCCTATAAATTTGTACCCTGATAACACCAAACATTGCATATTCTCACATAAGAGAGGATAATTATTTTACAACAGAGTAGTCTATCAATTTTCTTTTTCTAGCATTACTATTATGCATTCATATAATAAAGTCAACTTAGGCTACGTAAACAATTAAATAAGAGATACTTGTTTCTAAACCTCTAACAACATGATGAAATAAATTACAGTCTATCCAACCAAGAGATTATATCAAAGCCATTGACTATGATGACAAAGGTCTCTATTTATTGTCCAGGAAAGACACTTAGAACATATGACCAATTAAAAAATAAACAACAGGTCAATATAGTAGGTAATCCAATTTTGTTCCTCTATGTGTGTGTTAGAATGCAGCACCAAAGAACAAGGAATACACACCAAAGTTTATCAGTGGTTAGCTTTAGATGGAAAGACTGCAAGTGATGCATTACCTTCTTTTCACCTGTTAATGTTTTCTGTAACCACAAAGGTAAGTCCTGCTAAAAAGCTTGGGGAAAATGTTATAAAGAGAGAGGGAGAATGAAAACTTCAGAGACAGATAAACCAGTTTGTCCTTCATTTTGATATTAGACACATAGATGCTATTTTACATAAATGATAAATTCATTGATTTGGGTTAAAACTCAAGAATTTAACAATCAATTTGCAACTACCAGGATACAGACAGTTAAACCTTAGAAAACCAGAGTGTCTTTGCCATTCTTTGTCCTGTGGTGCAGACTAGTTCAATTTCCTTACTCACATGTCCTCCATTAATTGCCTTTTCAATGGATTACTAATAAGTTTTTGATGTTAAGCAAACATCAATGCTCCTATTAAAGTGAGACCAAACACTGTGACTATTTGTTTAATAACACAGTCTGAATGAAGGACGAAGTTCAATTAGCACTGGAGCTGATACAGGCTTCATTAGGAAGGAGAGGCAATTAACAAGTGGAAGGCTGCAGGAGGCACTGATGTGCACATCATGCAGCAAGCAGAAAAGGACAAGCAGCACAGAGTTTCTTTGAAAAAAACTGTAACCTGAAGACTTCAGACAGAAAGAAGGATCATTAGCACAAAATTAAGCACCCTAATAGGGTGATCCTTATCCAGCTAACTCCAGAAGAAATATGAGGCCAAATCACATAATCTAACTAAACTGCAGGGTGTCAGGACAATTGGAAGGAACAAGAATTATCTAGCAGATAGAACTTCACTTAGCAGAAAATTTGGTCCATAGACACTGTTCCATGGATGCTACTGAGCACTCTTTTGAGAGTCAGAGGACCCACCTGTACCATTAACTAGCTGTGAGACCTTGAATGAGTCACCCAAACTCTATAGTAGACTGTTTCCCTTTTTGTAGAAAATTAGGAAAGTAAACAAATGAGCTCTCTTAGTTCAAAATTCCGTAATTTTTTATTCTAATTAAATTCTTACCCTAGTTATCCAGGAGATAATGGAAATCATAAATTGCTTTGCCATTAACAATAATCTATATGATTTTCTCAAATGGAATGTGGTAAGGATGAAGAAAAATGCCACGATATTTTAAAGATACATATGGACACAAGTTTTATTTTATGACCAAAACCCCAGGATTTCTCTGATTTATTCTAATTTCAATATACATCCTCAACATTTTAAACCAATATGATGAGACAGATTTTTTTTTTTAATCTTTTCCTTACAGTGTTGAGTGTTTACAACACGGGGCCAGATATTTGGAAAGAAATAAGTGTGACTGAAGTATGAAGAGGGGATTCTTTCATCTATTAAATGGTTTAATGACAACTCAGTTACACCCCAAGGTCACTCTTGAAATCACAGCCTTGTGAAGTGGCCCACGAGAATCAGACCAGCTGCTAGTGTCTCCTTTTCTTCCAGAGCTCCCAGGAGAGAGAGAAAGCCAGCCAGCCTTCCACAGTAGAAACAGCGGACAGGAACATAGAAGCATTTTGAAGAAGCGCATGAGAATACTAAAATAAAATAGGCAAGGATATAAGATGGAGGACTGGAATCACAAAGGATTTCAAAAGGAAAAATAAGTAAGCAATTTCACTTCTAGAAATTTATTCTCCAGAAATATTTATTCAATTGGGTAAAGATATGTTCGTTCACTCAACACTCATTCAGCAAATAAGATGTGCTAGCATTTGAACAGAGACCTAAAAGAGAAATGAAGAAGTCAGTCAAGCAAATATGGGGGAAGCGTGGCTCAAAGGATTGCAGGCAGTGGGAATAGCAAATGCAAAGGTCTTAAGGAGAAATTATGCTTATTATATTTAAGGAATAGCAGAGATTTTAATGTGGCTGGTATAACGTGAATACCGGGGAGAGTGATAGAGGTCAAGGTTGGAAAAGCAGTAGGATGCTGGCTCAGGGAGGGCCTTAAAGACCATGGCATGCACTTTGACTGTTAGTGACTTAGATGGAGAGTCTTTGAGCAGAGCGATTTTTATCTAATTGAGTTTTAAAAGATCACTCTTGGCTGCTATTTGAAAGTAGAAAAACAAGATCCAAGGTAATGACAATAGTTCAGATAAGAGGTAATGGATTGGATGAAAGTGAGACGAGGTGATGAGAAATGGCCAAAATGACCAATGTCTACATATATTTAAAAATAGAATCAGTGGGATTTGCTGATGGAGTGTATGTGGATGTTAGAGAAAGAGAGGCAGCAAGAGCAATGTCAAGATTAAGCTTGAACTGGAGAAAAAATGAAATTGACATTCACAGAGATGATAAAGTCTAGGACATTCATTTCCATATAGTTTCCTACATTCCCATGAATATAATCTAAATGGCCACGAATAGTGGAATGACTGCAGAAATGATGCTACATCTATACTATGGAACCAATAAATTAAGGCAGAACCACACATCCTTTCATGGAAAGACATGTACAATATATAAATGAATCAGTCATGCGTTCAGAAGAATATGTTTACTGTGATGTTATTAATATATATTTCATATCTACATCTATATAATTAGAAATAATATGCAATAAACTTATTTTTTAATTAAGACAGGATCTCTCTGTGTTGCCCAGGCTGGTTTTAAACTCCTGAGCTCAAGTGATCTTCCCAAGCCTCCTGAGTAGCTGGGACTGCAGGTGTATACCACCGCCCCTGCCTAAAAACAAACTTTTAATAATAGTCATCTCTGGGTAAATTGGTAGGTGGAGGAGGGACTTTCATTCTCTACTTGTATTTTACCATTGTTTGAGGTTTTTAAAATTCAGCAATTTTATTATTGCTTTTTAACATTTAGCCTGTGCTATTTTTATAATTAAAAAGTTGTCTTCTTGTTAAATAAACATAAACAAGACTGCTTAGCCAGTGGAGAGGTATAGGATTGTAGCTAAGGCCTGAGATTTTGAAGTCAGACTCTAAATTCAAATGCTGGCTCTACTGCTTATTGGCTATATGACCTAGAGAAAATTGCTTTACTTCTTTGTGCCTCAGTTATTCTTCTTTCAAATGGGATAACAGTAGGGCCTGTCTGAAAAAGTCATTGTGAGGATTAAATAGGATGATCATAAGGTTCTTAAAACAGTGACTGGCATATAGAATATACTAAGCAGAAATGTTATCAGTAATACTCTACCATGAAATAAACAACATAAGTTATAGAGTGATTTATTTTTATAGCATGAAAAAATATGCATGCATGGTTGGCGGATGTGTGCAAAGTTGGTGGATTGAGATAGGAGAAAAAAATGGTAATCGAGGAAGCATAATCTGATAGCTTAAGAGATCAATAGAATGAGATAATATTGAATTTTAAAAAAAGGAGTCTTCATGGGGACAAAAGATATGCATATTCCAGTTCCAAATATCAGACTGATCACTTTTTAAAGAGACCTGATCTTTTTTGAAATGCTACTGCTATGATTGTGGCTAATCTTTGAGTACTCTTTACCATATATGCCAGAACAGATGGTGGTCCAGAATATGAGTCCTCAATTTTCTCAATAAAAAGATTCCCAAAACATTTTTTAGCTAACTTCAGTATATTAACTTTGACTTAGAGACAAAAAGTTAAATATTTTCCTCTAAGGTTTATTTTTTGTACACTTCTATATGTGAGTGGATTTAAAATCACATTTTGTATGACGCACATTAATTTAGACATAGTTCAGACATATTATTTTCACTACTCTCACAACACTTGGAATAATTTTCTTGGAATTCTTCACATGTGTCTTCATCATCATGGCATTATCATTTCTGGATCTACATTTTGAGATGTTGAACAGTCTTCTAGCGCTCATATTCTTCTTCTATCTAAGTTGTTTGAAATTGTGTGTGGTGCAACTGGTAGCAATATTACCTCCCGTCTTAAGTACTTGCCAGCATTACATACGGGCACTTACTCTTCTCTTCATCCTGTAGAAGTAGACACCTAATCTCCACAACCCAAACACACAGAATTTTTCTTTTTAAAGGCCCTTTAAAGATTTTGTTTACAGTGACATGCAATACTTGAGGTAATAAGGCGAAATCTCCAGGAATATTTACTAATTATTTCTTACTTTTGGGGGGCTTCTTTCCTGAATCTATCATGGCAGATGATCTCTTTAGATATGGAAAACTCATATTCACTGAGGTCATTAGGGTTTATGTGGTGTTATGTGCTATTTTATCTCTTATGAGAGATTCCATAATAACTTTTTAGTAAAAGCCACCCTATCTTCTGGAGGATGATATTTTGGGGAAAAGATAGCTCTTCTTATGTTGAGGCACCAATCAGGCAGTATGCTAAACTTCTTATCACATAATGTCTTTTATAAACGTCAAGATATTTCTGTGAGGTAGTTAATATTATTGTTGCATTGTCCATATGTGAAAACTGAGGCAGCTAAGTAACTTGCCCAGGATCACAGTGCTAAAGAGTGATGAAGTGAGGACTTGAAACTCCAAAGCCTTAGGCTCTCCACCATTACTTTTTATAGTACTACCATTAAAGCTATTGGCAAAGCATCCCATTTTGAAGAAAGGGTGAGAAAAAAAGAAAAGGGTCCAGAAAAAAAGCATGTATCTTTTCATCGTAAAAGACCAAGAATTCAACAAGAGAGGGAAATATGGTCAAAGCTGGAAGATATTTTTAAATCAACATAATTATAAGTCCTCATGGACCAAGGAAAGAGCAATCTTTCAGAGACAAAGAGTCACAGCTATTTCAAGATATATTTCTATAGATGGCATTATAGAACCACAGAGAGTTAAGTTGAGTAGGATTTTTCTAAAAATGCAACTTGTTAGTGCCTGGAAGTTTTACTTAAGAGAACATTAGAACTTAGCCTTTCTGGTTTCTTAAAAGAAAAAGTAAAGTGTTGGCTGAGGGAAGTGTGATTTTTCCTATGACTAGAATTTCTACATAACAACAGTCTGACATCATTGGTTAGAAGTCATGGTGGACAGTCAGCTGTGTGAAAATAAAAGAAGGAGCTAAAGTCAACAGTCACATCAAGAAAATATGATTCATCCCCCTTGTTTAATCAACTATGTTTTCTGGAACATGCTGGATTATTTGATATAAGTACCTTGAGAACAAAATATCTTTTGCAGCAACTTGGATGGAGCTGGAGGTCATTATGCTAAGTGAAGTAACTCAAGAATGAAAAACCAAAAACCATGTCTTCTCACTTGTAAGAGGGAACTAAGCTATATGTATGAAAAGACATAGGGTGGTAAAAAGGACTTTAGAGACTCAGAAGGGTAAAGGAATGAGGAGGATAAGGATAAAAAAAAACTACACATTAGGTACAATGTACACTATTCGAGTGATGGGTACACTAAAATCTCAGAATTCACCACTATATAACTTATCCAAGTAACAAAAAACACCACTGTACCCCAAAAGCTATTGAAATAAATTTTTTAAATGAAATTTATTTGAATACCATGAGTATTCATTCTGTGACTAGAACCTGGTTAAACATTTCACATTTATAAAAAATGGTCTCTGTCTGACCAGGTGCAGTGGTTCATGCCTGTAATTCCAGCACTTTAGGAGGCCAAGGTGGGTGGATCACTCGAGGTCAGGAGTGCAAGACCAGCCTGACCAACATGGTGAAATCCCGTCTGTACTAAAAATACAAAAATTATCTGGGTGTGGTGACAGGTGCCTGCAGTTCCAGCTACTCGGGAGGCTGAGGCAGGAGAATCGCTTGAACCCAGGAGGTGGCGGTTGTAGTGAGCCGAGATTGGGCCACTGCCCTCCAGCCTCAGCAACAGAGAAAGAATCTGCCTCAAAAAAAAAGAAAAAAAAAAGGTCTCAGTTCTCAATCTATTTAAAATTTAAGAGTAGTTATCTTTGGATGCTGGAATTATGTTGATTTTTATTTTTTCTTTTGGACATTTTCCAGCTATATCAACACAAATTCATCTGACGAATAGATGAAATGACACACTTTTTAAAAAATGAAAGTTAAGTCATTTCGTTCATATCATTAAGTGCTGTCTATTTTTATGGAACTTTACAATACAATTGCATCTGGAAAACAATATACTACTTCTTCAATATTAAATAGTTCCTATTTAGCTAATTTATTGTTACCAAAATGCAATATGTAATTGAGTGCCAAATGAATGTCAGACAGAGTCACGAATGCAGTGGAGAGATCACTCTGCCTGGACTGGTCAGGCATACATTTGACAGAAGCTTCAAGTTTCTATGAGTGAAGAGGAAGCAACTGAGAGCACAGGCAACCAGTGTCAAAGGGCCGTGAAAAAGTAAGTTCAAAACATAGAACTTAAAATAGGAGCAACCAAGGGGTGGTGAGCAAACAGCAAAGAGGATTGAGAGTGTTCCTTGGCCCAAATCCAAGGTCATCAAAGCCTTTCCCTTTTAAGTTTTTTCCATTCTGATATTTGAACATCCACTTCTTAGACAAAAAGAAAGGCTATCCTCCTTCCTCCTATGGCTCATGATCTGGCTATTCTCACTCCATTCCTTTTCAGCTGCAAGTCTTCTAAGAATTGGAAAGCCCATTTACCCTTCCAAATATGGAAGTAATAGGTAACCACATCTAGCTAAAAAGCAATGAAGATGTTTCTCTGTTTCAGGTGCTATAGTGGAAAGAATATGAGATGAGATGCTCTCATGGAGTGGATGAGAAATCAGACCAGTCCTGTTTTGTTTACTTTACTTATATTTCAGAGTCACAGTCTTTTCATCTGTAAAATGGAGTGGTTATGACATAGTTGGTAAAAAATTAATTTAGAAAAAAGTAAAGCCTATAGGGTGTTTAACATAGCTGGCATATAGTTGGAACCCAAATAAGAAAAAAAAATGGTTATGAAAATTAAGGCAAAGAAGAAAAGGAGGAAGGGAATGAATTAAAGTAAACGGAGACTTTCTTTTTTCTTGGCAACGCTTATTTGTTGAGAGTCAAAAACAAATGATTCATAAGGAAACCAAAGGAGAAAAATGTGTTTGTAAAGCTGATCTATCCTAAATTTCAGTGTGTTTAAATATTTTCAGTGATAGATCTCTGCAGTATTTCATAACTTGAAATTTTGAAAATGTTCATGTAATCCCTTGCACGGAATCAGTAACACCCATACTAATTTAATTTCACCGTTATCTTTTAGTGTAAGAACTGTATTCCCTTATACTTAATGATATGGAAGTACTTGTATGTCCCTTAAATCTTTTTATTATGGGTTAAAACTTTGCCTTAAAAAATAAACTTTTCATCCTACATATACTGTATCAGCCAATATACAAAACTGCTGGTAGCCATACATCTATTTACTTTTTTCATTCATTCATTTGTTCATACGACCCGTATTTATTGAACAATTTCTGGGTCAGGAACTATCTTAGCTCCCATGGCTGTAACAATGAGTAAAAGAGACACAGGCCTCGCCCCTCCTCGGGCTTGTAGTCTAGTGGAATCACACATCACTCAGTGAGGATACATAAAGGACCATGCACCCAACACCTGGCACACCAGACAGCCTCCTCATTTAACCCCACAGCAGCCAAGTGAAGTAGGACTCCTATTATTCCCCCAAATCTATAAGCAAGGACTACAAAACTCAGAGCTTAAATAACTTCTCTAATGCAACCGTAAGCTCAGCTCTAGCCAAAACAATTAAGGTAACTGTGATGAAGCTGATCCAAGATACTATCTTACTCTCCTCTTACCACACACAGCCTCTCATGGGCTTTTATCTGTTCTCCTTAAATTCCACTATATGAAGGATTATCCATTCAGCCAAATTGGTGTTCATTAAAATTTTAATCCAATGAGGAATATTTCCCTAGAGTTCAGTCATTCTCAAATGAAAGCGGCATTTGAACAGTCTGGATGGTTTTATTACAACACAGCTTGCTGCACTCCACACCAACATTTTACCCAGTAGGTCTGGGGTGGGGTCTCAGAATGTACATTTCTAACAAGTTTCCCAGGGATTCTGACACTACTAGCTCAGGAACCACATCCTGAGAATCACTACTCTAAACCATTCAAAATAAAAGAATAAGTTGAGCTTCTAACTCATCTAATATTAAGAATTCAAAGTCAACAACAACAAAAATCTACAACACTCTTCTTGTAACCCACTTAAAATATGGGCACAGGGATAGCCAGAGCACATGAGAGAATTTTGTTGCTTTAACCATTTTACAAGTGAAACAGATGAGATTCAAAAAGTTATGCAGCTCTTGGTTATAGAATCAGACTGGGCGTGGTGACTTATGCCTATAATTCCAGCACTTTGGAAGGCCAAGGCAGAGTTCACTAGAGATCAGTTTGAGATCAGCCTGGTCAACGTGGTGAAACCCTGTCTCTACTAAAAATACAAAAAAAAAAAAAAAAAAAAAGCCAGGCGTGGTGGCAGGTACCTGTAATCCCAGCTACTTCAGAGGCTGAGGCAGGAGAATGGCTTGAACCTGGGAGGTGGAGGTTGTAGTGAGCCGAGATCGCGCCACTGCACTTCAGGCTGGGCAACAGAATGAGCCTCTTTCTCCAAAAAAAAAAAAAAAAAAAACAGTGACAAAGCTTAGGCCTTGAGTCACAGGCTGTGTGATATATAGACCAAATATACTCCTAACTCCTATGCCAGAACTTCCCATGTAGAGAGCAGTGAACAAACTACACATGTCAGATAGCACTCCCTTTAGTGCCCATGATGAGGGGAAGACAGTGGGAGACTTGGGATGATCTGGACCCCACGAAAAGCCTCTTTCAGACCAATTAAATCTCTTCGGCTTCTCTTCTGCTCTCCTCCAGGTCTACGGTTTGCAATATTTGGGTTTGATCTAGAATAGGGCTCCCAGGAATCTGTATGTCCCCTATGTACATTGAATTCTGAGAAGAACTAGATAGTTGTTACTGCTAAGGGAAATACTAGCCATGTTCAAAACAATCCTCGCTATTGCTCCTCCTTAAAATCTTCTCACTAGGCACTAAGTGTCTGGGTCAACATCAAAACCCGGGAGAGAGTAACTTGCCCTCCATTGCTCAATTTTCCAAATGATCAATAAGCTCTGCATCAGACTGGTATTGGGTTAGTGGATCTTTAATCTCCTAGATGATCTGAACTAGAAAGATGGCTCAGGCGCAAGCCAATACTGAATTAATTTCCCTCAAAATCTGCCTTTCATAAATCCAGCCATCCCTGATTTTCAATAAATGCAGCGTAGCTTCATCTGGAGTATCAACCTCCCCTGAAACAGTTCTACTACTCACTGAATCTGAATCTGCTCAGACTTAAATCTATACACAAAGGTGAACAAGGAAAAGGGAAGATTGAACAGTACGTGTTAGAGATTAAGAAAATTTTTCTACCCATCTCAGGTATTCATTGACCAGACTACCTGCCACACATGCTTGTGCTGTGCTAGAACCTCAAATCCCAAAGGAGCGCAAAAACATGGCCTCCACCCTCATGGAGCTTACAGTGCAGCCGGAGTCTACTAATCAGCAAAGGAGGGAGAATGATCTCTGCCTTGTTTATGTACATATGAATACAGAAAACAACTTTTAAGACATTGGAAAAAATGATATTAAAGTAATAATATCAATGGATTTAGCATCTCCTCTTTAGAAAGGAGGTGCTGTGTACTTTGCCTAAACAGCACACTAAATCAAATGCCCAACTTTTCCTGTCTAGATGAGATTCAGGATAGCAAAATTGATCAAATCACATTCTGTTTTGCCCAAAAATCTCTTCCCTACAGAAAACAAACAAACAAACAAAAAAACTATGATATCTAAGTCCCACCATTGCTCATCCCTTTTGGTAATGCTGTTTTTCCTGATTCTTTTAGAAAGACAGCTGCCCCTTGGAAGATTTATTTCTTAAGCCAGGAGTTCTCAGACTTAGGTAAGTGCTAAGAATTTCTTAGAGCACTTTTAAAAGTGCAGATTCCTGAGTCTTTCCCTTAAAATTCTGAGTCCGTTGTCTAGAATAAGATTTAGAAAATTTCATTTTTAACAAGCACTTTTTGTGTTCTATTCCTCTGATGCCAGACATCAAGCTTCACATACCGTGTTTCACTGGTTATTCAAAACAGGAAAATTAAATAATTTCCCTGAACTTACACAGCAAGAAAACGGCAGAGTCAGGGTCCTACCAGAGCTTGCTGACCCCCCAAACCCAAGGACAGCCCACGGTTGGTACGTGGAATGCCAGAGGCAACTGAACTCAAAACTAATACGATTTAAGGGAAAATAAAAAAGAAGGTTTAGATTCAGAGAAGGAAAAGGTGAGCAACAAAATTAGAAGGGGCTCAGAAACAGATTTTGCCAGCATCTCAATTTTGCCTAGGGCCAATTCCACTCACGCTAAAGCCAGCAGAAGTGTATCAGCATAAATAAGGTAAAGCAATTTCTATAAATGTGTCAGAAAAAAACTTAGTTTTACATGCAATTAATTGCAAAGACATTTCTTAATGGCAGCCTCCTCTTGCCTTTCCAAATTAATGAGTCAGAAAAGCACGGCTCTCACTAGCATCTTTAAAAGTGGGCAAACCCCCTCCTGAGCTCCCATTAAAATAGAACACAAGGACCTTCAGCTAAATACTGAAATGTCCTCCATTTTAGAAAGTCATCTTGATGCTGGGGGGAAAAAAAAAAAAAAAAAAAAAACATACAAATGTCTTCCTCGAATCCCTTTTGTTCCCAGAAGAAAAAGGGAGGTAGAGAACAAGATGAAGATATATCATCTTGGGTGATGTGTTTTGCAACCTGGGGGTACTTAACTCATTTGATAGATGGTTTTTTCTGCTAAGAAAAATGTCATTTTTATTAATGAATAAAAAGTTATGCAAGTAAAGAGAATGAGGGTAGAAAAAAACCTAAACTATCACATGCAGGGAAGCATATTCAACAACAACATTTTCAAGTTCTTGCTGATTGTTTTTACTCTAGGGGTATGTGTGTGTGTGGCATATATTGGAAAGGAACTAATATTGAAATAATTTTCTTTTTATAACATCCAAGCTATGAACAGACTAGGTCTGGTGTGCTCCAGCTACCCCTAAATTAAACTCCAAATTAAAGGCCAGGGTGGCTACCTGGAGGTTTGCATTCTGCAGAGCCTTGCCTTTTAAATGAACCAACAAGGGCCCACCTGTGTTTGTTACATGTCCCTTGGATAATTAATGCTGGTAATAACACCTAAGTGTTAGCATACAAAGCACCTGGAATGCGACTCGCTGTACACATTCTAATCACATCAGCCACCGAACTCTCCAAATGACCTTCTTCAAAACAATGACTGTCTTTGAAACCACAGAAGCCAACCTACAAGGAAGCTTTATCCCAGGGTTTAGTTGTAGCTGAGCAGTTTCTAAAGCTAGAGTGGCACCAAGTGGTCAGGAATGGAAATAAGCTGCCGGTTTAAACGCTCATCCTCTGGCCAGGCTGCTGTGTATCGACCCAACTCTGCCCCAAGGCAGCCAGAGAATACAATCCATCTCCTGAGAGAAGGGCACCGACACTGCTGGGGAGAAAACAGTGTCCCAGACACCCCTTGCACCTTAAAGGCGTTGATTCTGAAATGCACTTAAGTCCTAAATGTTTCTAAATTTTAAGAAGGCTTATACGTTAACAAATAAGAGAAAGAGAGAGAAAAGGAGAGAGGATGCAATAGGGACCAACCTATTCTACACCATTGTTTATAATATTTACATCATATTTTCTATTTTCAGCAGTCTGTGTCACTGTGTCCCACAAAAGATGGTGAGAAATACTGTATCCATATTACAGGTTAGAAAGGAGGGCAGAGTGATAAGGATGACAGGGTGATGCCAGTCAGCAAACAGAATGAAGGCTCTGGCTTTGCAGTCTCTTATTTAACTGCTAAACCAATATCTCCTGTTGTCTGTTACTTTTTCATATCCCCAACCATTTTGTTTCTGTCTCACACAGTCTCTCCCTAGACCGGTGTCACTACTACATACTCTGACTTTTTTTTTATAGTTTTCTTGCTTTTTTCTTCCTGTTTTTCCCCCTAATGGCTTAGACTCAAATAACTTGGGTGGCTTCAAAGACCAGGTTCAGAAAGGGTTTCTCCCTCCTGTGGTTTCATATAATTATAGACATACCATTTTCCCACAATGCTGCACCATCGTTAATCACTTCAAATACAGAGAAAGCCAGGCAAGCTTCTCTGTGAACAGAGAGCTCAGGGTCCCATTTCAATTTGTGATTATATCAATAATCTCGAGACTGTCTTGTGTGAACTAACCCATTATTTCTAGAGAAATTAGACGGAAACAGCTAAAATCATATAGGCATACCCTTGCTGACACAGGGAACATATGTTTGTATGATATAAAATTCCAGATGACATTCGTCAGCTGCTTTGTCCTGCATTTCTAAGTGGCAAAAAGGCAATTTTGTCTTCCCTGTCAGGACATTCATGCAGAGAATTATGAGAACCTCTATCATTAAAAGTACAAATTATCTATGGATCTTTCCCACACACAGCAGAGGCCAGTATGAATTTAAACTACTTATAGATCAGAAGACAAACAACAACAAATTAATTCTGATGTACTTTTTCAAAATACTGTAGTGTAATTTTCATGCTGCAGCCCCTATACCCTGAGACCACTGGCAAATCTTGTAGCAATTTCACAGATAATCTTATGGCAGATTGGAAAGACTAGCGGCAGCAAAATTTCTAAAGAATAATTTCATAGAAAAAAGAGCTTAACATAAATATTGCCATTTGTACTGATTACTTCTCATGAATATATCCTTAACCAAGGGATCTTCAACCATAGAATAAACATGACACTCAATCTCCAAAGAGGAAAAGACTTTTATTTTTCAAATGAGGATAATAAATAAGGAGGGATAACATATATTCCCATGGTCAAATAGTAGAGCCACAGGACTGCAGGAGGCAATATTGAGATACAATTTGCTTTTAAAGAAAATGTTTTCATTTGCTAAAAAAAATGTTTCAGTACCTGCTATACACTAGGTATTAATACAATTCTCCAGGCAGGAAACAAGACCTCTCTGCCCTCATGGAGGTTACATTCCAGCAGAAGAACTGTAGAAATTTTACTGTGTAAAAACAATATACTAATATAATTTTATATGAGGTAAGGATAAATGTTATGAAGCAAAATAAAACAGTTAAGGAAGTACATTCTGATGAGAGGTACATTCTGATGAGAAGCTGTGGATAGGGTGGCTGGGAAAGACCTCTCCAAATAGTTCATGAATAAAAACTAAAAACATAAACCTCCAGTGTCTAGTATAGCATCACCCAAAAACTAGGAGCAGTTTTTAATTTTTAAGTTCAGGGATACATGTGCAGGTTTGTTAGAAAGACAAACTTGTGTCATGGGGTTTGTGGTACAGATTATTTCATCACCCAAGCATTAAGCCTAGTATCCATTTATTATTTTTCCTGATCCTCTCCTTCCTCTCACTCTACCCTTTGGCCCCAGTGTGTATTGTTCCCCTCTATGTGTCCATGTGTTCTCATAATTTCACTCCCACTTATATGTCAAAATATGCACTATTTGGTTTTCTGTTCCTGTATTGGTTTGCTGAGGATAACAGCCTCTAGCTCCATCCATGTCCCTGAAAAGGACATTATCTTATCTCATTCTTTTTATGGCTGCATAGCATTCTATGGTGTGTATGTGTGTATATATATATATATATATATATATATATATATATATATCACATTTTCTTTATCCAGTCTATCATTGATGGGCATTTCGACTGATTCTATGTCTTTGCAATTGTGAGTAGTGCTGCAGTGAATATATGCATGCATACGTCTTTACAACAGAAAGATTTATATTCCTTTGGGTATATACCTAGCAATGGGATTGCTGGGTCGAATGGTATTTCTGTCTTGAGGTCTTTGATGAACTGCCGCACTGTCTCTTTCACAATAGTTGAACTAATTTACACTCCCACCAACAGTGTAAAAAGCATTATTTTTTTCCCTCCACAACCTTGCCAGCTTCTGTTGTTTTTTGACTTTTTAATAATAGCCATTCCGACTGATATGGTATCACATTGTGGTTTTGGTGTACATTTCTCTAATGATCAGTGATGTTGAGCTTTTCTTCATATAAATTGTTGGCTGCATATAGTCTTCTTTTGAAAAGTGTCTGTTCCTGTGGGAATACTTTAAGTGATATAATATTTTATTTTTTCTTGTTTTCAGCTATTTATTTATTATGTGGGTATATTATTACTTTAATTACTCAATTTATGAAAAAAAATTCTTTAAATACTCAGAATTATACCTTTCAAAGATCAATTCCCTTTTAGAAGCATCTTGGGCTTTGAAGAAAACAACTTTATTCATTCATTCAGCCAACCATCCATTCATGAAACAAATAGTTATAAAGTCTCTTATTTCTGTGAGATGCTAAGTGCCCTCTGTACTGGGAATATTGAGGTGAACAAGACAATGATATTCCTTAGAGCTTACTGCAAGAAAAAAGCTTTGAAAGTCCATTGGATTCATTCAACCATTCTATAAATACTTATTAAGCACCTATTAGGTATGGAAATACTGTGCTAGACACTGAGGATATCATAGTGAACAAAATAAACAAAATTCCTGCTCACTTAATTCCTCACTCTAGTGTCACAAGCTAGCATCAATTAAAAAAAATACATGTATAGTAACTAATCTGAGGTTGTCCTTATAACATAGAAAAGCCAAGTGTTACAAAAATATGAAGGAAAGAATAATTAATTCCAACCTGGGTAGAGAGATTAGAGGCGAGCTAAAGAATGGGTAGGATTTCAAGGTACCATCCAGGAAAGACACTTGAAAGGTTTGAGGGCAGTGGAAGTCCATTATTAAATGTCTTTTTTAGGATTTAATTCTAAAGCAGCCAACAGGAAGTATCAAAGGGAATAAAGAGTAGGACCACCCAACAGCTGTGGATGCCTTTGATTCAATTTGGGGAAGAAGGGTATTAATCAATCATCAGGGTATCAAGTGCCTGTTCCTCAACTTTCTAGAATCTAGGTGCTTATCCTGTACCTTCTGCTTTGGCAAGGGAAAAGAATGAGAGTCACTAGAAACAGGTCACCCTTGACATTTCACAGTGGTTGAAATTAACTGCCATGGGATAATAGCATCAAGACTTAAGCTTATAACAAATGTTACATTCAAATCAGTTATGCAAATACAGCTTTAAGAAGGCTAATATATGTAGATTTATGACTACTTCCTTAAAGATAATGATTTTTTTTTAAACTGCACTAAATTCTGGGAGGAATTTATAATCTAAAATGAAAAAAGGAGAAAAGGAAACAATGGATTTCAAAAGTTTTTTATAAACAGAGTAATGCAGTTTGTTCTACTAGAAATAATAATATAAACGCACTCACTTCTTTTCTCACATAGCACATTTTACTGAGCTTTCGCATATATCATAAGGCAAAGGCAGCCAGCAATCTGGAGCACTGGCACATAGTAGATTTCATCTCATTTTGCATATATAAGGCCTCATGCTGTGGAATTAACAACTTTTAGATTGTTCTCATGCAACCATTGAGCTATTGCATTTAGATATGATGTATATTTTTTAATTTAAATAAAATGCATTTAATATCGATTTTTTTCATTCATATTCAGTATGCCATCCAAACTACAAAATATACTGGTTATTTTTTTTAAAAAGCCCTTCTAGAGCTTAAAAAATCTTCTATGAGTTTATGTGATGTTTCATTTATACTTAGTACAAATTTACCCCTCCAGAATTTCACAGCCTTCTCTAGTCCAATCAATAATTATTGATAGTTTATAATATAAAAAGGTATTCTGCAGATACTAACCAAGCACTTTACACAGTGTGCTTTTTGAGATTCAATAAAGATACAGAATTAATTTACTAGATATGTGGTTACCAAATTAGCAAAGCATTGGTATACAACCAAAATGACAAATTTTATAAGAAGACATAATGTACTTCTTGTTAATAAACACAGTAAGCATAATCAAAGGTGAATGTATTCAAGAGAGTCTTTCTCTGGTATTAAAACCCCGGGTGGTAACTCCCTGGAAATGCTTCAAGGACCGACTACAGTGGAAAGAAGTTTTCAAAACAACTCCTCAATGACATGAAGAAAGCAACTTAAGAATTTATTAGGAATTTTTTTAATGTTCATAATTGATGTTTATGAAATTTTATGTAATCTCATCTAGATTACAGTTGAGAAAACTAGCAGACAGATATATGAACATAAACATGGTGTCTTGTGGGTCATTTGGCAGTTTTGTTTGCTTCAGATGGTGATACTCTAACCAGCAACTGAGAGAGGAAAGACAAATGATTTAACAGTTCTGTTGGGACCATCTCTAATTTTTTTCACCAGAGATATAAAAAAAAATCAGGTTTTCAATTTAGTAAAGTATAAGAAATAGTGTACACACTCTTATGTATAACTACAGCTTCATTCTGAGTTTTATGTGAGCGCGAGTGAAAACATATATCAAAATGCAGAAAAGTCCCATCACATAGTGAAGAGAAGCAACAACCACTTACTTTAAAATGAATCCCACAAAAAATTTATAATTTTCTGATAGATCTTTTCCTGTCATCTTCAAAGACTGTCAGTGAAAGTTTATTTTCATTATTTTTAAGCAGAAAATCCTTAATCATTATCAAAAGAATTTAAATTTGAGGTACCCATCTGTCACATTTTTTAGAGGCTCCAAACACCCCTTGTAGAGAAACCTTGGTTTTGAACTTCAGTAATTAAACAGTAGTCTCCTTTGTACAATCTGCTTATACTGCTGTTAGACAGCAAGTATTTTAATGCCAGCCTTCAGTCAAGAGCCTCTTGTCCTACAAGACAGTCATTATTCAAGAAAAAATATCATCTACATTTAAAAAATGAAAGGAGAGAATCTATGCTCACACAAGTGTTTTATGTTGTATTTTTTTATCTCCAATTCAGAGGCTTTGCAATCACCAGAATTGTGAACTTTTTTCCTCTCTGAAATAATAAAGAGACCACTTAATTATCATCTCATGGTCATTTTGCTTGCTACATGCAGATTGCAAAATCCAATGACAACTCTAATGAAAAGCATTTCTTCATGGCCACAACCCTTTTATACCTGAACTATAGCTTTCAGAAGATGATTATATGGTTGCTGCAAGAAGGTCACCACACAAGGCCAAAGTCACAATCCAAATGCCTGAATTCCTCCCAAGCACCTAACTAACACAGTGCAGAATGAATGGCTTCAAAGGATGGAGTGGCTTATAAAAGAGACCATTTTAAAACATCTGTTAATATTTTGAAAAGGCTATTTTAGATAAACAAAACTGTACAATGAGGTTAAGATAATATACTGATTTTATATATTGTTAACCAGCTTGTAGTTTGAATTAAGAATAATAGTAAAAGGAGATGAAACTAATATTTTAAAGTAATTTTCACCAAAGTAAACAAAATAATTCTTAGATAGGAGAACCTAGGAAGAATGTAGAATTCTGCTCATCAATTTGCTATAAACGACAGCATATGTTGTGTTTTATTTTGAATTCTCTGATAAATGAATGTTTATCCTGGGATCAATGGCTCTGGGTGAATGGCAGATTGCAGCAGCAATTGCTTTCTTACCAAGAGAATTATCTTAAATCAGATCTCCTTTGTTTGATGAAACCTAAATTGCAGGGGGAATATTTAAACATCTAAGGAGAAAATCCATAGATAAGCTAACACATGGCTCCAAGATGCATTTAACAGAACTAATTGTCTCTATTATTCTTTTATTCTAGAAGCTACAGATAGAATGTACAAGTCAAATAGCAAAATACTCTATCATTATACTTTCCCCGATAAGAAAAAGTAGGCCACTCAAATAGTATATTTACTCCAAGGGATATGGAAGGGCTAGGGCAAATGAGACAATTATGTCTATGGTGAGTCCAGCTAAATAACTGGATTAAGAATTAAAACTCCTTCCCTGTACTGTGTTATTTTTCTGTGAGACTAAGCAAACCATGGAAGCTACCTGTACTGTATATTACCTGTGTAACTTAGCATACTCTGGGACCAAGAAGGCTCTCGATTCTGTAAGTGATCACATTTTCACAGCCCTGATGAAATTGATGGAAAAAATAATCACAGCTAAGAGCCCTGTCCCTTAGGGAAGACATTCATGTGTTTGAATCCTACGTCCGCTCTGCTCACTAAATGTATAATTTCAGGAAAAGTATCAAATTGCTTTTTTTATTTGTTTAGATAAATTTGATTGTGTCTATTTGTGGTTTATAACATGGTATTATGGGATACTTACAGATAGTAAAATGGTGGCCAGGCACGGTGGCTCATGCCTGTAATCCCAGCACTTTGGGAGGCCGAGGCAGGTGGATCACGAGTTCAGGAGTTCGAGACGAGCCTGACCAACATGGTGAAACCCTGTCTCCAGTAAAAATACAAAAATTAGTTTAGTGTGTAATCCTAGCTGCTCATGAGGCTGAGGCAGGAGAATTTCTTGAACTCGGGAAGTAGAGGTTACAGTGAGCCAAAATCGCATCACTGTACTGTAGCCTGGGTGACAGAGCGAGACTCTGTCTCAAAAAAAATATCGTTACAGTGGTAAAGCAGATTAACATATCTACCATCTCCCATAGTTCCTTTTTGTGTGTATGACAACAGTGGCTGAAATCTACCTATTTAACAAACATCTCTAGGATGATACAATTTTGAGCTTTAGTCCTCACTATTATACATTAGATCTCTACATTTGTTCATCCTACATGTTTGCTGTTTTGTATCCTTTGACCTCTGTCTCCTTTCTAAGGCCCTTTTTCCTAATTGGTTAGCTAGGGAACTATATATACATATAACATAGGTGACGAGGTGGGGGATGGAGGCAGCAAACCACCATGGCATGTGTATACCTATGTAACAATCCTGTAAGATCTGTACATGTACCCCAAAACTTAAAATAAAATAATAAAAATAAAAAATAAATCATCAAAACGCTGTCTCGCCATCATATCCTTACGTCTTGCACTTCTAAACTCACTCCCGCACAGTTTGTTGCCCTCCCACCCCACTGAAACATCCCTCCTTGAGTTAATTTTCATCACTCAGCCCAAAGGCTGTTTCTGCAAAACCCATTATTCTAGCACGATTCCACTGCAGCATCTAAGATGACGGCCATTCCTCGCTTCTTGAAACCTCTCCTTCCTCTGTAGACAGAGAGAAAGGCAGACACATGTACAGAAAAGAAGCCACCATGGTCTGATACACAGTAGCTGCCTGAGTTTCTTTTGGTTCTTAGAACCCGGTTTCCAGCCTTTGTGACTTCTGGGGTCTGTGTCACTGCCATGAGTTCCTGCTTTGAATTTCCCTTGGATGCACCTTAAAACATTAGAAACTCTATGCACATGAAAGGCAGAAACACCTTAAAATAAATTTTACATCTCTTGCTTCAATATCCAGCATTGGGTACTTTTCCTACATTGATTTCGTAAACGTTGGTTGCAGACAAGCACACAACACATGCGTTTACTGGGCAAGGAGAAGCAGTGAAAAGAAACGTGGAAGTTCATGGCTCAATATGATTCATTCATGGCCCTTCTCCAGTTAAGTGGTATCCCTGGAGGTTTCTCCCAGGTCAGGTGTTAGAAAGGTTACCTTGAATTTAGAGGACGCTAACTTAGAACTGCCCCCAGCCTGAGATATTCCTTCACCCCTTAAGGCACTTATTTAAAATAAATAGTCAAGGCTTTGTCTCTTTGCCACAGCCTTCCCTATTATGAGTTGAGGTCAGGACAAATAGCTCATGTCCTCAACATACAGCAAAGGATGAAATGGCTCCTTCGAGGAATCACTAAATCACACAATCCTCTTGGCAAAGGACAAATGGAGTGGGCCATTCGCCATCAGCTCAAACAGGTATCAACAGGACTTGGAATCAAGCCTCTTATGTTTCTGCCTTGCTTAAGGCCCTTCTCGCTGCCCCTTGAAGAGGTCACTCCATCTCTCCTGCAGCCTGGCAGCACCAGGTGGGGAGAGTCAGTGCTATATTATCGCGAATGCTCTATGACTGTCAGTGCTGCGTTTGCTAAGACAAAGACTGACAAATTACACTCCTTACATTAATTTTCAAGTACATTTTGAAAGCGCATGCCTCTGATGAAGTATTTTGAATAGTGCTGTGGATGTCAAGGAGACATTTAAAATATCTCACTCATAATTTTTGAAAATCTTCCTCATTCCAAGTTGTCACAGCTTGACAGCTTAGCTCTGTTTTGAGTATATTCTTTTACAATGTACTACAAACTGATTGAAGAGCTGACAAATCTGACTTAACCCAAACAAGAATCTTTAACTATATCTGATTAAAAAGAATGTTTAATGAAAATGCATATGCAGACATTCCTTCCAGCATCCTATTTTTTAGAAGTCAAATTACACAATTAAAATCTCTACTAAAAATACGTCTCTATTCACCCCCCACTAGAAAAAAATCACTACCTATTGAGACAAAATGCTAAAGTTATTAGCTATCACTGTGATTGAATATTCAATTATCTTTTTTTTTTGGTCTAGGAAAAATCTAGAATTTTATCTCTTGCATGTATCTTCCCAAAGAGTTTACTATATTGCCCAACTTATCCATTCTTTTGAATCTGATGATTGATCCTGGCTTCTAAAAACAACTTTTAAGAAAGAGAGTAAAGCATTGAAATAAGGTTATTATAATTCTTCTCTAACCCAGGCTGGAAAAATAACCTTGTGATTATTAAACAGAGAAAAGAAAAAGGAAGAAAAGAGATCCATAACTGGACAAAGAAAGATAAATCAATTGTGTAACGCAAAAAGCAACCATGAGTTAAGGTTCTTAATGCAATGGGAATTCTACCCAAATATCCCTACCTTAAGCAAGGCAAGCCCATAAAATTCCACTGATATTAGCAACACAAAGGAAAGAAGCTTTTTTGAAGAAACAGTCAAAAGTTTACTCCCAAAGTGTTTTTGTTTTTGTTAAACATACAGTAGTCCCCTGCATCCTTTCTTACATTAGGATTAAGTCACTAAGAAGGAGTAGAAAAATAGCCATAACATAAGGCAAAAGGTTCTGCCAGAGAGAAGGATGAAGTAGAGAACCTTTCTAGCACAGGGAAGAAATGAAGGAATAAAAGAAAAAAAAAAAAAGATCAGGATGGAAGCATTGTGGCAATCCACTACCTCCGGGTGAGAAAAATGCACAGAGATAGTTTTATGGGAATCTGAGGCCATTGTGAGTGGGTACCCCATTTTCCTGAGTGTATCCAAGAGGCTGGGAGCATTTCAGAGAAGTCCAAGTATTCAGCGTGGCATCACACCCCACGTGGCATGAAAGTGATAGAGCAACACCATGCTCTCTGGGCTTGGCAGATATTTCACCCGGGTACTTTGTGAGGATTTCAGAACCTCCTTCCTCTCTGAGCTTGCCAGGGAACAGCTCCAATGACATGGACAAGAATTCCTCTGCTTGGTTCTCCGATGGCTCACTCTACACAGACTGTCACTATTGGAAGCTCTTCACTTTCTCTTAAGTAGAACCTAAAATAGTTCAGGAACAAGTCTAACCTTAATATGTTCCATATTTGGTCCATGGAAAATGTGTATTATCTGTTTGGCTATTAGTGGACATGTAGTTGTTTCCTAAATGCAGTTTTCTAGCAACTCTCTTCATATTTACTCAGGTTTCTTTAACTTTCTCTGACATAAGTGAAGTCCCACAATTCCCAGTGGCACCAGCTGTAAGCTCTCCTAGAAGTTCCATGCAGGCACCAACTCTTAACTAGGCCTAAAACTAGGAGTTGAGAATTTCCCACCCAAAGTGCCTGAAGGACTAGGGAGAAATTGCCCTCTACAATGCAGGCAAGAAAGAAGAATATACCTAGAATACACACGATATCTCAGAGCGTCTGTTAGTGTTACCACATCCTGAATTATACCAATGGAAAACTATAACAATTCAATCCAGGCAGGACTACTAATGGCCCAGACCCTTCAAGAATTAAGATTTAGAACACCCAACCAGGTAAAGAAGTATGGCCAGCTAAGATACTTGCTGAGGGCAAAGAGAATACGGAATGAGCCGTGGAAGAAGGTAGCAATAAATACCTAATACAGCCACATGACCAGTTACAGATAATTACAAATTACCTGCAATTATCATAGTGTCATGAATATGTTTTCCTTAATTTGTTATAAATATGTGTATGTGCATGTGTATCTCTTCCCTTTCTTATCCCCTTATTACGTAACTTAGACATATTGACTTTATATCATAGAATGCAATTATTGTTAACTTTACATCATAGTATTCAAGTTATGGAATATCAAGAAGAGTAAACACCATTAAAGGACTTTGCATCATCTTATGGGGAAATGGTTAGTGTATTTTTGTTGTACATGGGATAGTTGTACAATGTTAGGTGGAAGTATGATCTCGTTATTGTCTTTGGGGCTACATATGATTTAATAAGATGCATATGGGTGCCAAGTAAACAAGGGGAGAGCTTATGCTGGTTCTTGCCATGGTACCTACTTATTTGGTCAAACATTCTTCTGGATGTTTCTGTAAAGGTGTTTTTTTTGAATGAGAATAACATTTAAATCAGTGGACCTTAAGTAAAGCAGATTGCCCTTCATAATGCAGATGGGCCCCATCCAGTTAGCTGAAGGCCTGAATAGAACAAATGTCTGACCTCTCTCAAGAGGAAACTCTCCAGAAGACTGACTTGGGTCTCATCTGCAACACTGGCTCTTCCTGGTTTTCCAGGAATTGATTTTGGAATTGAACTACAACTCCTTCCTCAGTCTCCAGCTTGCTGGCCTCCCCCACCAGATTTTGTACTCACTTCACTATCTATAGTCACATGAGCCAATTTTTAAAAATAAATATCTTTATACACACATAGATCCTATTGGTCCTGTTTCTCTGGAGAACCCTGGTTCACAGATTTAGCATAACATTATCTAAAGAAAATGTCCCCCCAAAAATCTTCTCCTCTCAGTATTCTGACCCCTTTCCAACACACTGATTTGATTGAAGGGTTCTTCTCCCCCAAATAAGCTGCACTTTAATCTTGGTTAAGGTGCATCAGTTACATATTTTTACTTTCGAAAACTTTTACTACAACATTCTGTGATAGGAGCTAATAGGAGTAGGAGAAGACCAGGGCTTAGGACAAGGAGACCTCAGAGAGTAAGGACCTCACAACCAGAGACAAAAACAGGGTCTGCAGTGACCTGCAGCAGGTGCTGGCATCCCTGGGATCCAAATCAGCAATTCACATGCCACGGGAATCAGCCAGAACAAAACATCCTTGAAAGCCAGTGTCAACTCTGAACTGACTTTATTTGTGTCTACAAGAGATAATTTTAAACTAGAGTTCAAACATGACTAGAAAGTTTTACTTCTTTTTCCTTTCACTAGAAGAAATAGGTAAAACAAAAACAGGAGAGCAATATAAAATTAGTTTTGGAAAACAAAGAAAGTATAGGAGTCCATTTTCATGCCGCTTATAAAGACATACCCAAGACTGGGCAATTCACAAAAGAAAGAGGTTTATTGGACTTACAGTTTCACATGGCTGGGGAGGCCACAAAATCATGGCAGAAGGCAAGGAGGAACAAGTCACATTTTACATGGATGGCAGCAAGCAAAAAGAGAGCTTGTGTGGAGAAACTCCTGTTTATAAAACTATCAGATCTTCCCATTCACTGTCATGAGAACGGCACAGGAAAGATCCACCCCCATGATTCAGTCATCTCCCACTGGGTCCCTCCCATAACACATGGTAATTATGGGAGCTACAAGATAAGATTTGGGTGGGAACACAGAGCCAAACCATATCAGAAAGCTACATGCTTATTCACATCTAAGTCATAGTAAGAATTCCAGCTCTTCTGATATCACTTCATGGAGAGAATTTTGAGTGTAGGCTAACTGATAATTCTTGGCTGTAATAAATTATCCACAATGTAAGTTAATCATGCGTATATTGTGGTTTCATATTGAATACAGAAAAGCATGGAATACAAAGAGACAATCAGCCCCCAAAGGTGAAGGAGGGCCAAAGAAATAAGAGGTACAAATTGATCTGCACTTAGACATTTTCATTAGCCTCTTATAGAATTCTCCAGAAATGTCTAATCCTTGGAGAGGACAAATTGTAAGGAAATGCCAGAACTATAATGTAGTCATAACTATTCTTATTGTAGTATGTGCCTATATATAACATGCATAAATGTATATACTCATAAAATATTCATTGTATATTCCTGAGGTAAAAGAGGTAGGTCATAAAATTCATCTCTTTCTGGATATTAACAGTCCCAAATAATGATGGGCACTGAAAGTTGACATTTTCAACACTTTCATCTTTTAAGCAACCAAGACTGACAGCATAGCGCAGTAGTTAAAAACACATATTCTGGAGGTTTCAAATTATAGCTCTTTTATCTGTTAGTAGTAAAACACCAGAAAAATCATGTAACTTCTCGTGTCTCTTTTCCTAATGTGCAAATTGCAGATAATAGTTTCTACCTCAGAGGGGTGGTTATGATGATTAATGAAGAGACTTAATACCGATCAAGCTCTTAGAATAATGCCTGGAACATGGTGAGCTTTACATAAAGATTTGTTAAATAAAACTAATGTAGTAATATACATTAAAGTCATGATAATAAATTATGTAAAATATTATTTGTTTTATTTAGATAACATATATTTTGGATGAAATGTGTATGTAAGCCAACAAATACATAAATTCAAGTTTAGTAAACTACATATTTCATTTACTTTTGTTCTCAACCAATCTTTTATTTTTTTCCTTTATCATGTTTAAAAAGAATAGGAAAGCCCAATTGCAATTATTATTTTAAAGTTGCTTAAATCAAGTGAGCTAATCTAAGAACAAATAAAATTGAAGTTTTAGTACATTATTAGAAGTTTAGAGATGGCACTATAATAAAAGGAATATCAGACTGTGAAGATATTAAATTGATATTTAAAAAGAAAAGAAGGGAACTGAGAAATATCAATATTTTATGGAGAAAATATAAAAATGCAGTAGAGCTTTGAAATTCAAATTGACATCACTTTCATCTAACTAGGATTTCCCCACTTGGCTAAAATTTGTAAAGGAAAAAATTTTTAAATTCTAGGTTCATAATCAAGCAACATTTAGGCCAATTTTCTATCTACTATAATCAATGAAAATTGATAAATTATAAATATTTAACTGATACACTTTAAGAGTTTTAATTCAAAGTTGATTTTATTAGGTTTAATATATTGTTTTCAATGGCAGGAAAGTTAACTTAGACATTATTAAAGACTTTCAGAGTTGAAAAAAAAAAGGAAGAGAATGCCTAACCCTCAGCTAAGATACAAAAAAATTGTTATGTGTAATACTCTAGTCTTCTAGCATTCAGATTTATCTGAGTTCTATCACTAAGTCCTGATTTTGTGTTTGATACATTGTTTACCACACCTACAGTTCTAATTTTTTATGCTGGCAAAATCATTTGAAATGCATATAATTTGCCAATGTGCTTGTTAAGAAAGAAGTATTTCTGCAAGTAGTAATACCAAAAAACAACCACTCAAAGACATACTCACAACAAAAATTCCCAGAGTCAGCAGCTTAGATCTTTTTGTGGGGAAAGCATCTGGTTCTCCATACAAGCAAACCCAGAACCGAGAAATAGGGAAGTAAATATAATATAACGGCCACCCAACAAATACATTTAACATACTGTAGACTAGGTTATGCATGAACAGATTACACTGCCCACCTGGCTTCAGGGAGCTAGAGTTTATGGTCATTACCACTTGTAAGCTTTGGGATTTCTCACAGTTATTTACACAAATAGCACCTCATGTCATTAAATCCTTATCAGTACCACCACTCTCTGCCTCTGGCTGCACAAAATGCTAAAGAGAGTAATGGGATTTTGGAGCTTCACATTCAAGAGACTGGGAGGTTAGTTTTCCTTATTGGAAAGAGGCTGAGAATCTCCTAGACATTTGTCTTCAGTTTCTCTCATTTGTCTGTTGTCCAAAAAATGTCATTGTCTGCTCCTCAAAGAAAGCATCATGCCAAATTGCTGCTTCGAGACATATACCTATATAAATTCTCTCTTATATTGAAGTAGAGGCAATCTGGATCATAGGTGCTCAGAGAATATTTTCCCATCTGTTTCTACCTTCAATATCAAAAAGGTTTTCTTGTACCTATCCAATAACCACACCATTGCTCTATCTTTGTATTATGTCCGTGGGCTTGGCAAAGGACAGTTTTGATAACAAGGATAAGTAGTATTTTCTGGTTTTTCTCTTCAGTTTATATAATACAGAGAAAATCAAAGATTAAAATGGGGCAGAATAGCCTAAGTAAAAAGATTAGACTCTGAAATCAATACGGGTTTGATTTCGCATAAAATGTTTAATCTCATTTCCTCCTGTGCCAAATTGGTTAGCAATAATACTTATCAGATTGTGCTTTGAATATTAAATGAGATCCATTTGATCCGTCACTCTTATACTTCTTGAGGGCCTACTCTGTGCCCACTGTTCTAGATGCTGAGGATGGCACAGTGAGGAAAACTAACAAAATCTCCACATTGTAGAGCCTGCATTATTACTGTGGAGACAAACAGATAAACAAACATATATGTGCTTTATAGTGCAGCAGTGCAGAGAATCCTGCAAGGAGAGAAAACTGAGTAAAAGGCCAGAGAGGAACAAGTGCTATTGAGGAGAAAGGTGATAAAGGAAGGCCTCATTTGGGACATTAACTTCAATGGAGACTTATTAAAGTAACAGAACAAACATGCACATATCTGGAAGAAGAAAATTCTAGACAGATAATTCAGAGTGCATGGGCTAGCAACATGCCTGGGGTCTTCAAGATACCATGAGGAGTTGCTGTGGCTGATGTGGGAGGGCAGAGAGAAATGAGATCTGAGAAGTAAGAGGAAAGGACTGGAGGCAAATCATGAAAAGCCTGGCACAGGCTATTCAATGAGGAGGCTACTATTAACATGTTTTATCCCTATATCAAAACAGGTTGGGATTGGATGGTTTCCCTTAATACTGTCAACAAGTCCTCTTTTGGAGGAACACTTGTTGAAGAGGCCTCATCAGTCTCCCACAATGCTGTCAGTGCAGTATTTGGGTTCCTATTGACCCTGAGTGTTCGGTAATTGACAAGTGCTTTTCTTCTACCCAAGGTCCTGTTCTTCCTAATGAAGATGCATCATTGGCACTTGCTTCCTGTACGAGTGGGAAAGAGCCATGGAACTAAAAGCCCCCATCCAGATGGAATAGCTCAACAGAACATCTGTCTTGCTGGTCTGTCACCTCCCTACCTCCTGCTGCTAGGCTAACTGCCAAGAATTACAGCAGCTGACTCAAGGGTCCTCCTCTTCTGGGGTTTGCTTGGAGCTTTGAGTGATTATCTGCACCATCATTCCCAAAAGCATCACGCCATCTATCTTAAAAGTGCAGAAAGAGCCTGTTGGAAACCTCAGTACTTCAAAGAACTGCACTATTATTTGATCTCTAAATTGGGATCCATTAGGCCATAGCCTTGCTTGCAAACTTCATATCAGTTGGCATTAGGCAGCTAATACATTACATTGATTACATAGATTACCTATATGGGTCCATATGACATAGAAAAGAGACAGCTATGAACAACACATTCATTTTTCTCCATCTCCTCTACCACTGCTCTAGATTAAACCACCCTCATCTCTTGCATGGATTATCACAATTGCCTCCTAACTCATCCAATCCAAACCACCTTAGTCACAACCATCTCTTGCCTAATTATTACTAATATAAAGTAGCCTCCTAACTGGCCTGTTTTTTTTTTTTTTTCAGTTCCTCATCGTCTAATTGATTTTCCACATTTGGGCATGTGGAGTGACATTTTTGAAACCAAACCTTGAGCATCTGAGTTTTGCCTAAAACCTTTCTCTGGTTTTTCAAAGCTGTTAGAGATTATCCATTAGAGATATCGAGATTCCCTTTGGCACACTTAAGGTAACTCACAATCTAACCTTTGCCTACTTCATACCTAACAACACTCTCTCATTTGCTCTCTATATTAAGAGTCCTATTGGTCTCATTTTTCTTTTGGCTCAACATACTACAATCCACCTTAGGGTTTTTAAAAAAATACTGTTGTCTCCAATGGGAAATTCTTCTTAATCTCATCTCACTTCACTAATTAAACTATCACCCTTCAGAGCCCAAGTCAAATAACACCATTTGGGGGTACCTGCCGAGTGCTCCCCAGACTATTCCACCACTTTCTAGTCTACTATATTGCTCTTTCTACTTTAATTTTGAAGTCTCTGTAGTTTGTAATTACATGTCACCATGATCCTTTTAAATACCTATCTCCCTTCACTAGGCTGTATTCCCTAGGAAGCCAAGGATTGTGCTTTCTTTTCAATTTGAATCCAGTGCTTTGTGGTTCCAAAGCTAATGATCATTCCACTGCTTTCTGAACATATTTTTCAAAGAATAAATAACCATTTAAATCTAAAAGGCTCTCAATATCAAGACTGCTTTTAAAGTCTATGCCACTCAATTCATTTTACATAGCAGAAATAACAACATCCATATTTTCAAACATGAGTTTGAGCCAAGAACTGAAGTAAGAGCTGAGGCATCCATAATACATGTTTTGAGTAACACTTTGCAAAACTGAAGACTTTTTTGCTATTTTTTTTTTATTCTCATTGAAGGTATATCCAAAAACCTCAATTTTGAACTTAAGCAGCAAGGTAAAAATGAAACTGGCCAACCTCCTGATTATGTAATCTTATCCAATTTGTTCAGTGAAAGTGAACATTTACCTGCTTACTTTTGGTAGGTCCTACTTGTATTCCTTTATCCCAATTCCAGAAGCAGTCTTGCCCTGTCACCTAGATTATAGTGAAGTAGTGAGATCATAGTTCACTGCATCCTCAAACTCTTGGATTTGAGGAATTCTCCCAGTTCAGCCTCCCAGCTACTTTGGGACTACAGGCACATGCCACCATGCCCAACTAATTTTTTGTTTTTTATTTTTTTAGAGATGGAGTCTTGCTTTGTTATCCAAGCTGGTCTCTAACTCCTGGCCTCAAGCGAGCCTTCTGCCTAGGCCCCCTGAGTAGCTGGGATTACAGGTAGAAACCACCATGCACAATCCAATTCCACATTGTCAGTGGCATAAAAAGACAAAGCCTTGTCTATTACATCATCTCCTCCTTCAAAAAACAAACAATTTTCATGAGACTTTAACAGACTGTCTTAAACTCCTGAGCTTTAAAAAAAAACACACACACACATTTATTTATACTTGAAGAAAAAGAAGAGTGTCACTAATCTAGCTCAATTATAAATTCCCATGAAATGTAACAAGAAGGAGGAGGAGAAAGACAGAAAGATAGAAATATAAAACAACATTGAGAAAGAGGAGCAATTAAGTCTTTTAACTAGAGATTCTGTGCCAAAATTATGTTGCTCTAATATAGATACAGGAAAATGTAATCATATTTATAGATAAACTACCTCTACAACTAACTACTAAATTAACAAGAACTTAAAGCACATAAAAATGATAAATATTTGATATTCAGACATCACAATACTAAAATTCTGTTAAATGGTGGGCAACAACATTATTTTTTTCATACAGGCAGTAAATATTTATGGGTCATCTACTATACGTCAGATGTTGGGATCCACCATTTAAAAAGACCTAAGACCTCTCCTTCCACAAAATTTAGATATTAACAAGTAAAGATACCAACAAGAAATAAATATGATTAATACATTATGTAATTTGTTAGAAAATGATAAATGTTATGAAAAAGAAATTGGTAAGAGGCATTGTGAGTACAGGGCTAGGAGACTGTAATCTAAACAGATGGAGACAGTGGGCCTTGTTAGGAAAGTGACATTTGAGTAAAGTCTGAAAGATGTGAGAGAGCTGGCTATGTAAATATTTGGGGGAAGTACATTTCAGGTAGAGGTCAAGATTGTATCTGTTATATTCCAGAAACCTTAAAGATATGTGTGTAGCTGATGTGAAGAAGTCAGAGGATTATAAGAAAGGAATTCAGAAAAGTACTGAGGGGCCAGTTCATATTTTTAAATTTTTTAAATAGAGACAGGGTCTCTCTATGTTACCCAGGCTGGCCTCAAACTCCTGGCCTCAAGCAATCCTCCTGCCTCCACCTCCCAAAGTGCTAGCATTACAGACATGAGCCACCACGCCTGGCCCCAGATCATATATTTGCATTTCCCTCTCGGTTAATGTTGTTGAACATCTTTTCTTGCGCCAGTTGTATATATTCTGCAGAAATATCTGTCAGATCTCTGCCACTTTTATAATTAGTTTGTTTTCTCTCCTGTTGAGTTTTGAGTTCTTTATATATTTTGGATACAAGTCCTTTGCTGGACATCTGGTTTGCAAATATATACTACCAGTCTGTAGTTTATCTTTTCATTCTCTAAATAGTGTCTACTATGAGGCAAACATTTTAATTTTGGTGAAGTCTAATTTATGAGCTTCTTTTATGGACCATGTTTTCCATCTAAGAACTCTTTGTTTAACCCCCAGTTGTGAAGGTTTTCTTCTAAAAGTTTTATAATTTTATAATTGGATCTATGATTAATTCATAGATGAACCTGAATATCATCCTCGTATATATAAATCATAGACTTAATTGTAAAATTGTGAAATTAGATCTATGATTCATTCATATGTCCTTCATAGGAGTTCATTTTTTACAAATGGATATCCGATAATTCCAACACTGTTGAAATGGCCATACTTTCTCCATTGAGTTACTTAAGCATCTTTTTAAAAACCAAATGGCACCTATACAATGGAATATTTTTTACCAATGAAAAGAAATGATCTATCAAGCAATGAAACAATATGATAAATCTTAAATGAATATTTCTAAGTAAAAGAAGCCAATCTAAAAATGTTGGTCTGATTCTAATCATATGGCATTCTGTAAGAGGCAAATCTACAGTAATCAGTGTTACCAGGGGTTCAACAAGGAGGGGTTGACTTGTTTTTCACAGCATATCTTTTAGGGTGGCAAAACTATTCTGTATGATACATAATTGTTGATACAGAACACTACATATATATCAAGACCCATGAACTTTACAGCACTTTACAGTGTAGTTATATATGCAAGTATTAAAAGTTTATTTGGTAGGTCATAGGATTCCTGAATGGCATGCAGAGTGTAACAAAGGAGTCTAACTGTACCACAGACATATGAAACGACCTCTCTGAAGGGGTGTTGGAAAATGTGCTAACCTAAATAACTTTGGGAAATTACTGCAGGCTGCAAAATTAAAGGTAAACGAAATCATACACAGGCCCTATGATCTAATCAATAAAGTTATTTACCACATGAGTTTAGGCTAACAATTCAGCTACACATACTGAAATTAAACAAGAAAACTGAGGGTATGTGGTCAGAGCCACACTGCTCACTGTTGGAGTGGGACTTTATAGATAAGCTAGGGAAGTAGCTAGAGTGATCCACATGGTAACAGAATTACAGTTGGAGACCTCAGTGTCAATTATGTTTAGCTTAACATAGGTATATATGCTTGTGAGTGGAAACATTTATAGATATATATGTATATTCACACACAGTTTACCATATACACATATATTTTCTTGATCCATCAGTTAAGAAGGCCTAGAAACGGTAGCAATGACCATATCTAATGCTCAGGTCTTGGCTTCCAATACCATCTCCAAGATAAAAAATCAGAGATCCTTGGAGAAATGGGTGATTCTAGGACTGAACTAGGAAATATACAATATAGGCCTACAGTATCTTCTATTGCCAGGAAGTAAAATCTGCTGAAATAAATGAGGAGAGTATACGAAAGAGAAACAGGAGCCTATTAAAAGTGTCCCCAGTGTCCAAAGTTAGAACAATTTGAGAAAAAAAAAATTGGATTATAACCTAAATTATAAAATAAATATCTATGGGCCAATACTTACAGAAATGAATTAGTTAATAAATAAATAAATGAGGATAAGAGAAAACTTTTTATGAGGAAAAATTTCAAACTATATTTTTTTACACAGTTCACTTTTAAAAAATGGGAGTATAACTCCTTATTCCTTAAGTGTAGACTGTACGTAATGACTTTTCACCAAAGAGCCAAGTGTGGAAAGGGGGAAAAACGGAGAAGCATTTACAGTGGAGAAGCCTGACAAACACTAGTACAGGCAGGTAATCAAAGTCACCAACAGTGATAAGACATATTGATAGTATGTGTCCTTCATGTGATAAAAATGACATTTTACCTCTATAGTCTTCCTTCAAGGAAACCATAATGTAGATCTAATAATAAAAAATCACAAAAATCCTACAAAATACATAACCAGTACTCTTAAAACTGTCAAGGTCATCACAAACAAGGAAAGTTTGAGAAACTGTCACAGCAAAGAAAAGCCTAAGGAGACATGATAACTAAATGTAATGCATCCTACATGGAATTCTAGAACAGAAAAAGAACATTAGGAAAATACTTTTAAAAAAATCTGAAAAAAGAATGGATGTTAGTTAATACTAATGTATTAATACTCATTAATTGTAATCTGTGCATAATATTATTAATAATAGAAATTGGGTACAAGGTATAATGAGAATTATCCCATTTGCTTCTGAGTTTTTCTGTAAATCTAAAATTGTTCTTTAAAAAGTTTATTTTTAACATAAATAAAATCATTTGTGTTTGTCTATTTCTGGACTCTTATTTCTGTTATATTGATCTACATGTTTGTCCCTTTGGCAATACCACACTGTCTTGATTACTGTAGCTTTATAGTAAGTTTTAAAATTAGTTTGATTTCTCTAACTTTATTCTTCATTCTCAAAACTACTTCAGCTATTTTAGTTTCTTTGTTTTTCTGTATAAATTTTAGGACCAGCTGTGTATATTTATAAAAATCCTTCCTGCTGAGATTTTTTATTGGAATTGTTTCAAATCTGGAGATAAATTAGGACAGAATTTAAATATTTACTATATTGAGTCTTCTCATCTATGAATACTGTATGCCTCTCCATTTACTTAAGTAGTCTTAGACTTTTTTCAGCAACATTTTGCTTTCAGCACACAGTTTCTGAACAAATCCTATTAGCTCCTCCTTAAGTATTTCACTTTGGAAGATATTTTCAGTGGTATATATAAATAGATAGATATAGATATCCATATCTATCCATATAAATATATCTACATATATCTTTGTTTTCCAATTGCATCTTGCTACTGTTAAGAAATGTAATTGATTTTGATTTTTGTGTATTGAACTAGTATTCTGTGACCTTGGAAAACTCACTTATAAGTTTTAGGAGTTTCTGCTTGGTTTGAGTTATTGTTTGTAAATGCCTTGGAATTTGGATTTTCTATGTACATAGTCATGTCTGCAAATAGGGATAGTTTTGTTTCTTCTTTTTAATTCATGTCTTTTATTTCTTTTTACTGCCTCTGAGACTGGCTAGGCCTTTTAATACAATACTGAGCTAGGGTGGTGAGGTAGGACATCCTTTCCCTGTTCCTAATTTTTAGGGGGAACAAAGTCATGTGATAACAAATATAATTTGTGATATAGGATTTTTTAAAGAGATAATTTTTATTAGCCTAAGGAAATTCTCTTCTATTCTTAGTTTTTTTGAGAGTTATTATCATGAATGGATGTTGAATCCAGGAAATGCAAATACTTTTGTTGCATCATTTGAATGACCACGTGAGTTTTCTTTAATTATTTATTCAGTGGATTATCTTGATTTATTTTTAAATATTAAACGAGTCTCATCTCCAGGATAAATTTTTCATAGTCATATTATATTATTCTTTCTGTACGTTATAGATTCAATTTGATAAAATTTTATGAGGTATTTTTTCATTGATGTTCTATTGTTTTGTAGTTTTCTTTGCTTGTAATGTCTTTGGTTTTTTGATTGTTTCAGAAAGGGTGTCACTCTGTCATCCAGGCTGAAGTACAGTGGCGTGATCAAGGCTCACTGCAGCCTCAATCTCCTGGACTCAAGCAATTCTCCCACCTCAGCCCCGCCAAGTAGTTGGGACTACAGGTATGTGCCATCACACCCAGCTAATGTTCATATTTTTTGTAGAAACAGGGTTTCACCATATTGCACAGGTTGGTCTCGAACTCCTAAGCTCAAGCAATCTGCCCACCTCAGCCTCCCCAAGTGCTAGGATTACAGGCGTGAGCCCCTAGGCCCAGCCCATCTGGTTTTAATATCAGAATAATTCTGGATTCATAAAATGAATTGGGAAATATTCCTTCCTCATTTATTTTCTTAATGAAATCGTGTAGAATCTGTGTTTATTCTTCTTTAAATGCTTGCAAGAATTCACCAGTGAAACCTCCTGGACCTGTAGATTTCTTTTACATAAGGTTTTTAACTGTAAATTTATTTTTTAATGACAATAGGGCTATTTCAGTTACCTATTTCAACTTCAGTGAGTTTTGGTAATTCGTGTTCTTCAAGAGATTTGTACATTTTATCTGTTATTGGATTTACATGCCAAGAGTGGTTTGTTGAATTTCTTTTTTTCTTTTGATTCTCACTCTGTCACCAGGATGGAGTGCAGTGGCTCGATCTCAGCTCACTGTAACCTCTACATCCCGGGTTCAAGCGATCCTTGGGCCTCAGCCTCCCAAGTAGCTGGGATTATAGGCATCGACCACCATACCCAGCTAATTTTTGTATTTTTGGTAGAGACAGGGTTTCACCGTGTTGGCCAAGATTGTCTCAATCTCCGGACCTTGTGATCCACCCTCCTCGGCCTCCCAAAGTGCTGGGATTACAAGTTGGAGCCACTGCACCAAGCCCAAATTTCTTTATTATCTTTTTAATGTCTGCAAGATCTGTAATGATATCCATTTATTTATTCCTGATATTGGTAATTTGTGTCTTTTTTCCCATTTTTAGTAAGTTCTTATTAACAGTATCTGTGTACTTTTGGCACTTTTCAGGTTTTCTACAATAAACATTTGTTATTTTATGATCAGAAAAATGTTATAATAAAATTTTAAATATTTTAAGTTTAAATTTTCTTGTTTCTGTATTTGAATTAATTTAAATGGATAATAAATTTTATGACATGAGGTTGATATATGGACTAAAAGTGATAATGCACATAAAAGTGTTATATAATTTATACACATATGTTAGCATTATAATTACAGATAAGTAAAGGAAGACAGTTATATAATTAAATCAGAAAAATACAAGTGATTTTTAACAACAAATAAATAGCAACATTTATATTGTGATTTGGGGAATTTAGGAGAAAAGTCTAAATTTTAAAACATGTTTTCTCACATTTAGAACAAGATTGCCCACAATTAGACATGTGATTTTTATTTATTTAGAAATTGTAATCCATTCTGAAAATCACTAATTACTACTAAACATTCAAAATCAAAGAATAGTGGCAGGTAGGCAATGATTTCATTATTTCTGAAGCATCCAGTATAGTTATTTGAAGACCAGTCACTTAAACTGAATCCCATGCTATAGTTAATTCATTCATATTATTTAGTTCCCCAGATAGATTACATGTGGGCTTGTAACCTGCTGATTTGTCCTACATTTCAAATTTAATCAAAACATAACTACTATAAACCTCTCCTGAAAAGAAATGATCAGATTATATACTTTTAAACGTCATATTTTATATTAACATGGAATTTAAAGACAGAAAGGAAGATAGGGCTAGTGCAACATAAATACTGTTACATCTCTATCCCATAAAAAATATTTGAATTCCCTCCCTCTGAAACCCAGGATCACTCTACCTAGCACTGTGAAGATGCCACGTTGTGAAGATCTCCTAAATACTAAGCTCTCAGAGTCCCATGAATTGCAAACAGGAAAAAGCTAGGGAAATGACAAGATGAAAAGAATTCCAATTGTAGGAGAAAGAAGAGCATTAGATGAAGCCAAAGCATTCAGCCATGATTTATGCAACACCCAAGTACTAACTCTCAAGCCAACAGCATACTTCCAGGCTATATGCAACCGCCAAATTACCATAAATTTAGCTCAGGCAAAAATAAGGCCATAAAATGGACATTTTACAGTGGCTATTGACTAGGATGTTCAGTTTGCATTAAATCTACTGAAACATTGTTACTTTGTCAACTGAATTAGTAACTGGTGTCTTCTTGGGAGAGAAATATATAAGATCTCAAACTCTGTATATATTACTCACCGTAATTAAAGTCACTGCTGTAAGAAGCCGCTATCTATAGGCATCAGACTAATTATTTTGTGCTTTTTTACTAAGATAATGGGACACTGCTGCCAGTGGGCAAATCCCGATCATACATTATATCACACTTCCTAGCAATTTTGATGAAAACTACAGGTGGAGACAAATTATAATGGGAACATCTAATTGAAATTCATCTCCATTTTGCTTCAGATGGAAGACATGCTGCTTGTGCCCTGAAACATATTCAATTTCATTCAAATTGGATGCAGATTTTTCAGACAAAACTAAATTTGAAAAATGTATACATTTCAAAGGGTCCTGGAAAAGAGAGACAGGCATACCATAAATGTTGACCACCTCAGTTTATTAGAGCTGCTCTTTTCCAAGATAGAGAGGGAGAACTAAACTCCCACTAAAGGTCACTATGTTTATTGTAATATATTCCACTGTCATTTAGTAACTCACTGTTTTCACAAAGACCATGAGAAATACTGTGCAATCCCTTAATAATTTCCCAAACCATCTATGGTCAGGTTTCTTCATCAGTGTATAGGTCTCTACTATCTCCTTCCATGTCCTACTCCTGGCACCACTTCCTAGGGCAGAAGATGGAGATTTTTCAGTGAGACATTGAGTAAGAAGCCATCTTTTTCCTGAGCCAAAAAAATGTATGCACACACACTCATACATACATATATACACATACAAACATGCATTTATCCATATGCACAGTGTTCAAACATACATGTGCATGCATTTACATATATATGTATGTATGTATATGTGCATGTATCTCTATGTATGCAATATGTATACCCCATTCCATGCCTGTGAATCAAAAAAATCCCTCATTGGCGATAAGGTTGAAAAAACTACTTAGCAAAGTACCAAATAAATACCTACTAAAATATTACTTTAAGTGGAAAAATTCTAGGTATTTTTGTGAAACAGTAGACAATGTGCTTCTTAAGAACAGTTGATTCACTCATTAATCCATTCATTCATTCAACCAATATTTGATGAGCACTGTTATGTGCCAATTAGCAAGATAGGTGACAGAGATACAGCAATAAACTAAACAGCCTCAGCCTTTGACAAGCTTTCATTCTTGTGGGTAAGAGACAAGCAGATAAATATGTCAGATGGGGATATGTGCAGTGAAAAATAATAACAAGATGCAGTAAAAAGGAGTGATGAGGAGTAGTGAATATATATATATATATATATATATATATATATATATATATAACCTGTCATATAGAATCATATTTTAGATTTACCTTTTGTTTTGTTTTATTGATACATATTTGTACATACTTATAGGGTACATGTAATAATTTGTTACATGCATAGGATGTGCAATGATCAAGTCAAGGTGTTTAGGATATCAATTATCACAATTTCTATGTGTTGAGAACATAAGTCCTCTCTTCTAGCTATTTTGAAATATAAAATACAGTGTTCTTAACTATAGTCACCCTACTCTGCGACTGAACATTAGATTCTATTTCTTCTATCTAATTGTATGTTTGTACCCATTAATCTATCTCTCTCATCTGACCTCCCCACACACACCCTTCCCAGCCTCTGGGAACTCTCACTCCACTTTCTACCTTCATGAGATGAATTTTTTTAACTCCATGTATGAGTGAGAACATGCAATGTTTGTCTTTTCTGTGCTGACCTATTTCACGTAACATAATGACCTCTAGTTTTATCTGTGTTGTTGCAAATAGCAGGATTTCATTCTCTTTTATGACCAAATAGTATTCCATTGTGTATATATACCACATTTTCTTTATTAGGGTTATGTTTTGACAAAGATCTGAATGAAATGAGAGAGTAAGCCAGGCATATAACAGGGAGGAGCATTCTAGGCGGCATGTGCAAAGGCTGGGAGGTAGGAATGGGCTATAGCTGGAATATAAGGAGAGAAGGGGAGACTACAAGGAGTTAAGGACAGAGAGAGGGCAGAGGAAAAGATAATGCTTAGCTTGATAAGCTTTGATAATGGTTTAACTTATATTCTCAGATGGGAGCCATTGGAGAATTCTGAACAGAGAAGCAACACGATTTGACCTTTTGTAGGATTTTCACTGGCTGCACTGTGAAGAAGAGATGGGAGAAGGGGAAAAGCAAGCAGAGCAGTGAGGAGGTAAGTACATTAATCCAACGGTGAGATGATGGTGACTGGAACCAGAGTACTGCAGCACAGGTGGTAAGAAGTACTCAGATTCTGCCGCACATCTATTATGTTGGTGCAAAAGTAATTGCAGCTTTTGCCATTACTTTCAACTATCTGATCTTTGACAAATCTGACAAAAACAAGCAATGGGGAAATATTCTTTATTTAATAAATGGTGCTGGGAGAACTGGCTAGCCATATGCAGAAAATTGAAACTGGATACAAAAATTAATTAAAGATGGATTTAAGACTTAAATGTAAAACCCAAAACTATAAAAGCCTTAAGAGAAAATCTGGGCAATACCATTCAGGACATAGGAACAGGCAAAGATTTTGTGACAAAAACATCAAAAGCAATTGCAACAACAACAAAAAAAGCTGTTATGAGAGTGAACAGACAACCTACAGAACACGAGAAAATTGCTGCAATCTATCCAACAAAAGTTTAAGCTCTAATATCCAGAATCTACAAGGAACTTAAATTTACAAGAAAAAAAGCCCTTAAAAAGTAGGCAAAGGACATTAACAGACACTTTTCAAAAAAAGACATTCATGCGTCCAACAAACATATGAAAAAAGGTTCAACATCACCAATTATTACAGAAAAATGCAAATCAAAACCACAATGAGATACCATCTCATGTCAGTCAGATGGCAATTATCAAAAACTCAAGAAGCAATAAATGCTGGCAAAGTTGTGGAGAAATAAGAATGCTTTTATTCTGTTGGTGGGAATATAAATTAGTTCAACCATTGTGGAAGACATTGTGGGGATTCTTCAAAGACCTAGAACCAGAAATACCATTTGACCCAGCAATTCCATTACTGCGTATATACCCAAAGGAATATAAATTATTCTATCATAAGGATACATGTATGCATGTGTTCACTGCAGCACTATTCACAATAGAAAGATGAAAACATAAAGAATAAAATAAAATACTTTCAAAAGTTTGAAAATGCCTTAAGGAAAATAAACATGTCAATGCGTTACAGGGTTTGGGGTCGGGGTGGCTATCACACACAGAGTGGATAATCAAGACCTCTGAGGAAATATTTTATGGTGTTTTTGAGCTGAGATATAAATGGTGAAGAAGATACATCTTTGGAAAGTGATGAGGAAGTAGCATTCCAGGCAAAGAACAGAACAGATGCAAAGGCCCTGATGCAAGAAAGAACTCTTTTAGTCCCAGGTGAAAGAAGGTGGCTGGGATTAGGATGGTGGCAGTGAGGCAGAAAGGTGTGGAAGAACTTAGGGAAATATTTTAGATGTGGAATAAAACTGACTTGCTGATGAATCTAATGTGGTAAAGAGAGAAATAAAAGCACCTGGATGAAATATGATGTTAGTTACTAAGATGAAGATGCATTGGGAAAGAACAAATGAGAAATGGGGCAGGCAAGACTTGTTAATTCTAAGGCAGTACTGGAAGTGTCAGAATCCTGAGGAGCTTGGACATTTTGTAAAAGGGAGAAATTTTGAACAAAAGATTCTCGAGGCATTTTTGTATAAACACCTTGAGGACACAGGAGTGCAGAATGAAGGGATGGGTAACAAACCATGAGCAATTTGAAGCAAAGAGTAAGTTAAGTTAACATGCACAGACCTCTTAGCCTCCTGCCAGAACTACTCTAAGAATTCTATGCACATATAAACACACATGTTTAATCTTCACAACAATCCCATAAAGTAGGTTCGACTTTTATCTCCACTTTTCATATAAGGAAACTGAAGCACAAAAAGACAAAAATGCTTTGCCCAAAATTAAAGAGCTAGTAAATGGAGGAGTAGAGATTCAAAGCCAGTGGACTGAACGAAGAGGAAGCTTTGGTCACAGCTCTACTCTACTGCATCATAGAAACTAGAAAGGAGTGAGAAAAGAGCCTCGGAAACAAACATCAGCTTCTGTGGAACTCTACCAATAATCTGTAGATCACTACAATGTAGTTTCTTTCTATAAAAATATGGGGGCCTTATTCAAAGTGGAAAGGAAACCTTGAAGGAAAATTTAAGTGTAACCACTTTTTGCTTTCCAATTTGTCATGGCCTTACCCAAATAACAATTTCCTTAGCTTTTATGTATTATAACACTTAATGAATTAGAACAGTGAGTAACAGTAGCTCACTCTCCAGATACCATGTGCTTTGTCTGCGTTCTTTTTTTTTTCTTGAGACAGGGTCTCACTCTGTCACTTAAGCTGGAGTGAAGTACAGTAGTGGGACCAAAGCTCACTGCAGCCTTGACCTCCCAGATTCAAGTAATCCTCCCACCTCAGCCTCCCAAGTAGGTGGGAATACAGGCGCACACTACCACATCCAGCTAATTTTTATATCTTTCCATAGAAATGGGGTTTCGCCACGTTGCCCAGGCTGGTCTCAAACTCCTAGGCCCAAGCATCTGCCCTCCTTGGCCTTCCAAAGTGCTGGGATTACAGGCATGAGCCACTGCACCTGACCCCTACTTGCATTCTTATTTGCACTTCACATGTTGATAAGATAGAACTATAATTCTGCCCCATTTTGTATAAGTAAAAACTGAGGCACCAAGAAGTTAAATAATAGCATGCCAAAAGTCACACCATCAGTAAGTGGTGGAGTGAGAATTCAGACTGTCAGCCAAGAAGTGAAAAACCAGACTGCAATTCAGTAAGATAAGGCATTTATTGGGGTCTTAGGAATTGCAATGTGGGAGATCCTGTTTTATGTAGAAGCTAATTGTGTTCTAAAGAGAGGGAGGGAAGTAGGGATTTTTTGTTTAAAGGAAGCTACGTGTGCTGACACAAGTTACTTTGTAAGAATGATCATTGGTGGAGGTGGCTGGATCAGTTCACGAGTCCATTGTTCATTAGTTGTTGCTGTTCAGGAGCTGTTCAATGCTGGCAAAATTCAGCTGATTTTTCAGGAAGTTATGATCAGGGCAATTTGGCCCCATCAAAAGAATCAAGGCAAGTTCCTGGGTTTTTTTGTCAAGATTCCAAGCTATGCACATGGTCCTTCTTAGTCTGGCTTCCCAACTCAGTTTCAGAACTCTGAACCAGAGTGATGCCATTTTGTATTTCACATTTCACAATAACCCTGGTGGTGCTTCTGCAGGGTCCCTGCTCTTAACCGTTACTGCAGGCTGCCTCATATGAAACGCAGGATTTGGGCCTCCCTACCAAGCACAAGGGGTTTCCTGGCAAATAGCTGATATAGGAGACTCTCTTTGATCTGTTAGTGTCTAGCATGAAGAGGGTCTCTAAACACCAATAACTTCTTCACTGGGAGAAACAACCAGAATCTTAATAAGGAAGCCACAGATGAATCTTCGGGGATTCCATGGATAATTTCTGTAAAGGTATTTCAGTGCCATATTTTAAGATGTGCTTAAATCTTCATGCACAGGGTACTAAAATCAAAATTAATCCAAACCATCTGATGTGGAGTCACAATTATAATTGGTCATTAAAAGTGTGCTTTAAATCCAATGAAAAAAAATGCGCAAAATAAAACCAAAACAAAGCAACACAACTGAATGTAATCTTTCAGGAGATAAAAGCAATGTGGTTTCTGGTTTTGTTTTGTTTTTTATTGCACTTTAGGTTCTGGGGTACATGTGCAGAACATGCAGGATTGTTGCATAGGTACATACACGGCAATGTAGTTTCTGCCTCCATCTCTGTCACCTATATCCGGCATTTGTCTCCATGTTATCCCTCCCCAACTCCCTACCCCACACTGTCCCTCCCCTACTCCCCACTAACAGACCCCAGTGTGTGCTGTTCCCCTCCCTCTGTCCATGTGTTCTCATTGTTCAACAGCTGCCTATGAGTGAGAACATGCGGTGTTTGATTTTCTGTTCTTGTGTCAGTTTGCTGAGAATGATGGTTTCCAGATTCATCCATGTCCCTACAAAGGACACAAACTCATCGTTTTTTACGGCTGCATAGTATTCCATCATGTATATGTACCACATTTTCCTTGTCCAGTCTATCATCAGTGGGCATTTGGGTTGGTTCCAGGTCTTTGCTATTGTATACAGTGCCTCAGTGAACATGCATGTGCATGTTTCTTTATAATAGAACAATTTATAATCCTTTGGCTATATACCCAGTAATGGGATTGCTGGGTCAAATGGAATTTCTATTTCTAGGTCCTTGAGGAATCACCACACTGTCTTCCACAATAGTTGAACTAATTTACACTCCCCCAGCAGTGTAAAAGCATTCCTATTTCTCCACATCCTCTCCAGCATCTGTTGTCTCCAGATTTTTTAATGATTGCCATTCTAACTGGCGTGAAATGGTATCTCAATGTGGTTTTGATTTGCATTTCTCTAATGACCAGTGATGATGAGCATTTTTTCATATATTTGTTGGCATCATATATGTCTTCTTTTGAAAAGTGTCTGTTCATATCCTTTGCCCACTTTTGAATGGGTTTGTTTGGTTTTTTTCTTGTAAATCTTTTTAGTTCTTTGTAGACTGGATACTAGCCCTTTGTCAGATGGGTAGATTGCAAAAATTTTTTCCCATTCTGTTGGTTGCTGGTTCACTTTAATGATTGTTTCTTTTCCTGTGCAGAAGCTCTGGAGTTTAATTAGATCCCATTTGTCTATTTTGGCTTTTGTTGCCAATGCTTTTAGTGTTTTAGTCATGAAGTCCTTGCCTATGCCTATGTCCTGAATGGTTTTGCCTAGGTTTTCTTCTAGGGTTTTTATG